>JABUQX010082834.1:0-17345 GCA_015478945.1 Trachelipus rathkii | reverse complement strand
CCCTATATATATATATAATTAATATATATATATATACTTATGATATATATATACATTATATATTATTATATATATATATACTCATAATAAAATATATATATATATATATAGTAGATATATTATAATATATATATATATATATATATTATATATATATATACTATATATTATATAATCATATATATAAATATATATATATATAATATATATATATATATATATTATATAGATATAATATATTATATATATATATGTGGAGAGGATGAATGTTATATTTATCATACATACCATATAGTTTAAGACTATATAAAATATTAGGTGGCGTGGGAATATCCGGCAACTCTCCAGTATCCGCAAGTTTATTGCACTAATCCGGTATCCGGCGCGGATATTCATCGTCTATTCCGGCCGGATAACCGGAATAATTACTTCCCTAGTAGGTTCTTCCTCGTTTTGGGTAAATATTCCAAATAATTTGTAAATACTTATTATATATATATATATATTATATATATATATATATATTATTACTTATATATATATATATTATAGATATATACTAGAATATATATATATAACTATATAATTGATATATTTCACAATGACGAAGACTTTCGATATTGGGTACCAATGTTATATATATTCATCATTTATGTTACTGTACAATACAGCTGGCGTTTTCCAGAATTCCAGAAGCCCGTGGGTAAAATCGACTCGGAAACGCAATACCCTACGCATGTAGGTGAGGTTAAATAAACTAGAACAGAATTTGAATACCTATTCTTCTTTCATTCTCTTTTTAATCCTACAAACTGCTTCCTCTGTCTCGAGTCCTGTCCTCTTTTCCTGCTCACGCATCCCCCACCTATGAATGCACACTTGCGAGACTCTCCTGCTACCAGCCATACATGTACCATCAGCCACATCATTAATTTAAAAATCTATCCTCCACAATTATCCCATCTTCCAAATCTTCATTCGTTTACCACTAAAAAAAAAATAAAAACTCGAATTCGAGCTCGCCTATCAAAAGAAGTTAGTCTTACCCATCACAGCTTCGTCTATACCATTTTGTCTATCGTACTAGCTAATGACCTTCCCCTGCTTAACTTCATATGATCCCTAATTCTTTTAATCTCACCCCCTATCACCATATACAAAATTAAATAGCCATGCAGAGTACTAATAAACATCCATCTCCTGCACTCACCTCTTTAGCCCTAAATATAAAAACTATATTAAACCATTCATTTCTTCTTTGAATAACAGTTATTCTTACACACGCTATTTCCGACACATTTTTCCACTATTAACAGCACATACTTAGAAATTAAATCCATATTAAAATGATCGTTGTTCATCAACAACGACAGAGAATACATTTACCTTAATACACCTGCATCCACCAAGCCAAGCCTCGTTCTCTTAATTTGATTCCCGAAATTCATTCGACTGGTCATGCAGCCACTGCAAGTGTCCCAGATATTTAAAAACAACCCTAATGGTACCGCCATTTTACTTTTGCTTCTCTCTGATTTCCTTGCACTTATATGTTTACTTGCGTTGATCAATCGTTAGGTTGAAAAAAGTGTCAGCAAACTGAACGGGTCTCTGTAGCACATCCACGACCCTGCCACTACAGTTCTTCGCTCTAGCTAGTGTCGCCTTCTCGATGTCATGTCCTGCACCGTGCCCTTTCGAAGCGCCAACTGAATTACAGCATTTTACATGATTCAGCAGACCACATCTCACAGTTCGATTAGCAATTAAAGAATTTGTGCATACTCGTTGGAGTAATAAGGCAATTCAAGCGACAGTTCATATATTTGCTTTTTGCGATTTTTCGAAATTTCTATATTTTTGGCGATGAATGGTATGTGCTGTCACCAAAGAGGTGACATGCGTTTCATAGCAACAACATTTTTCGTTGATTTACTCAAAGGCAAGTATGATGCGATTCACTGTCCATTTTTTTGAAAAAACATCGAGGATTATTTTGAGCATCCTATCGTATTAATTGAATGAGATGCTTGAGGCAATGGAGACATCTGACAAAAAAGTATCATAACTATGTTAACCCACACACACACAGATATTATAGTAAAGCATGGCAAACATATAAGTTCATGATATAATAATAAATTATAATATTGGATAAATTAAATTTCAATGTATTGCGGAGAAATATTTCTGCGGAATTCTGTAGCAACAACACAACGCAAAATTATTTATAAGAAATATTATATTATATAAATTATAATGGGATTTTAAAAAAGATCTAATAAACCAAGGACAACTAATTAAACTTGTTCAATGAATAGGCCTGTCCATCTCTTCCTTTTATTCTAAGTACACACCAGAAATAAAAATTTTTATTTCTCCAACTTTTACATATAGCAGCATAATTGACTAAAGATTGGACAAAAGAAATTAAAAACTATTTAATTCACTTTGCTGGTTCGGTTTTAACGTGTTTTAGAGCAAGTACATTGTGTTTATTTACCATATATATAAACGACACATGAAGATTCTCAGATAATTTAAATAAATAAAAACATATGAAAGTGTTTGAATTGTATCGTGGGAATAGTAATTTTCTGGGCTCAAAAGGTTTTATTCCCGCTCCTAAGAGAGATTTCAGTAGATAAATATCTAAAATCTGTATACAGCGCTAGATGCTCCGAATTTGTTCAGGCTGCTTCTGAGGACATGTCAAGTCTTGAGCTTGTTCATCTAAAAGTATAATTTGCCTAACAGCCATAAGTAAAGCGAATAACAAAAGCAAAATAATTCTGCCTTTTGTATAAACTGAGATTAAAGTAACTGACGAATTATTCAGGAAATAGCGTTGTCGTGCTTGATATCAACACATGGAGTCGTGTGTATCTCTCATAATTACAAGACAAAAAAAAATGAAACAGGTTTATGAACTAATAACCTCACTATGATATTACTCCGAGTCTGCTTTTATTTTTTTATTAGCCACATAATTATAGATAATTCTTTACAAACAATCTCATCGATTAAGATTATTGATCACCCTAAAACCTTGTTACATTTGTAGACAGGATTATTGACTAATTTAGTAGTGTATCCCTTAACTATTGCACTGCTCTTGTTCATCTCTAAGCAGGAAAACTCTCTCGCACATTCTCGCGCTTCGACCCATACAAGTGAGAGCTCAACTTATAATCATAATCAACAATCTATCCCAACTTATATTGATTTTTTTTTAGAATATAAATAAAATATACATAGGAAACCTAAGAATAAAAACTAAATATTCATTATTTAAATTTGGTCACAACATCCAAAAGAGTATGTTTCAAAAAGTTATTTGTCCTTCTTCCCAACTTTTCCTTTTTAATAATTTCTGTAAGGAAATTAGTTTCTATGGGATCAGAATTTGTCTGCAAATTGAACAAAAAACAACAAATGACACCAAAAACAAATTAATTCTTTGCATTTTAATAAATCTATAAAGTTCTTTTGATTTGGAAGTAAATATGAAGTTAATAAATCATTCATATGTGGAAAAATTAATCGTATTCGTTGAATGTTTGCTATACCAAGAAAAATGCAGTTTTATTTTAACTTTACAATCGAAGTTTAATTTCTTTAATTTTTTATAAATACCGTAGAACAAATGTTTTCAATATATTCCAGTACCACGCATTTAATTATCGAATAACAGGCTTATCCTTTAAATTAGGGCAAGACAAATATAAGAACATTAACTGCTTCTAATATAATAACAATGTTTATAAACACATTGCAACAACACCACCTTAGACTTTCTTGACAACCTGGTAATAGTTGATTTACTCTGATATCATCATGGTAAGTCATTTAAACATCTCTTTTTTAATTTACTTTTACAGTATCCATTTGCTCCTCTTTTTAGTTATAGAATTTTAATAAATTCTTTACATTTGACATAATTTTATTTTCAAAATGTATTGTCAAAAATAATATTTGTAATTTTATTAAAAACATGTGTATATGTTTCATGGTTTATAATAAGTAATATATTGATATTATTTATAATTAGACTTTGAACTCTATGAGGATGATGAAGAAACTTTTAAGATAAAATTAAAATTTTCTTACATATAGGTCATTATATATATATAAATATATAATATATAAGTTTATAATATTTTTTCTTCGTTCTATTTATTTTCTTTAGAGCTTATTTTATATATTAGTTTAAATAATTATGATAAAAATAGTAAAAATATAATTATATATTAAATATATATATAATGATATAAGAGTATAAGATGATTTATTCAAATTATATATTAGATACAAGTATAATTATGTAGTATTGAAGCTCCATTAAATTTTTTATTTCTATCCTTTATCTTATTAATTTTTATGAATTATTAATTTTTTAATGATTATTTTTTAAACAAATTTTATTTAATAATATTATTAACTGTATATTTAGGTATAATATATTATTACGCTTAAAATAAATATATATGTTCAATAGATATATATGTATATATTATTACCTTCCAATAGGTATATTTAATTAAATATGTATTATTTTAATGTTTCTTATATATATATATATACGGTATATAATATATGTATATAATAGTATATATTTATAGGATATATTTAATATTACATTTACATATTAATAAAAAAAGAGGAATTAAATATTTGGCATTTAATGATTATATATATATATAATATATATACGTGTGTGTATTATAATTAAATCTCAATATAACTACTTGTCGAGTAGATAGATATATAATATTACTATATTACTGCAAAAATATATATATTATCCATAACCTTGATATATGGTTTGAATTCCATGCAAGATCCTACAGGCAAGTGACATTTTTGAAGTTGATCATTTACAACTTTGTTTTAATTTGGTATGATAATTAGTATTAGTATCAGTAATTAAAAATCTCAAATTTCAGAGCGGGAGACTCTGAAGATATAAACCCAAAAAATTTTGCTTGCACCCTCAAGATAGAAATTTCTTTATATCTTCTCTCATGTCATAGGGACATGCGGTTTAGTTCATTTTAAAGATAATGAAGAGATCTTTAAAAAAGACACTTCTATTGAAAAGCTTTATTCTGAAGAGAAAACCAATTTTTCAGCAGTTAAACATTTGGGGGTGGACCAAAGTTTTAAGGTGTCTTAGTGAGGGAGATTTGTAGAAGTTGGGTTTTTAAAGAATTGAATTTCACAAGGTTGAGATGACCCTACCCAGAAATTCTATCCAGGTCAGTCAAAATAGAATTGGAAAGATTAAGATGAGAGGCAATTTTAGAAATAAAAGGGGGAGTAGAGCTGAAATGAGTTGAAGAATGAAGGGTCGAGTCATCAGCATATGAGTGGATAGAGTTAAATGTGCAGGTGAGAAGACCATAACTTAAAAGTGGAATAAAGTAGGAGATAAGACAGAACCCTGAGGAACACCCATATTGACAGAAAAAAAAGAATACGCCCCATTAATAACAGTCGATATTGAGCGATTTGAAAGAAAACTAGACATAGGCTTGGAGAGCAGTGACTCGTGCCATACCTGGTCAAATGCTTTGGATGTCAACCGCTACCACGCAAGTCTTCCTGTATTACTTAAGGGTGGAAAACCATAAATCAGTAAGATAGGAAAGTATATCACCAGTAGACCTCAGCTTGGAAGGTCAGCTTGGAAGCCCACTCCCTCAAAACTCGGGGAGGAATGCCATCCGGGCCACCCACCTTCCTAACGTTCATAGATTTCAGGAGGCCATGCACCTGTCCAAATGTAATCACAGGTAAAGGCATAGGACACCTGAGAGGAGGAGGAAGAGGAATGCCAGAATCATCCAGAGTTGAGTTAGAGGAGAATAAGAGGCTGAAGAGATTGGCCTTTTCAGATGGAGAATTAGCAATAGAACCATCTGATCAAATAAGAGAAGGAAAGGCAGATTCACAGTTGTAAAAGATGTTTTTGGCAAGAGGCCAGAAAGATTTGTCAGTAGGAGAACCATATATATATATATATATATATATATATATATATATATATATATATATATATATATATATATATATATATATATATATATATATATATATATATATATATATATATATATATATATATATATATATATATATATAGCGTCAGGCTGGTGACCAGGGTCGCCTTTTTTGGAGGAGTGAATTGGTCCACTGTAAATTTATAAAAAAAAAATATATTTTTTTTTGCTCATTCAATAGCCACACAGACCACAGTAGTACTACAAGTTTTATTTAAATTATCTTTAATTCTAGAGAGTTTTTATATTTTTTAAAAATATATATTAGGGTATAAAATGTCCTTAAATAGAATTACACTTTTGAAAAATATGAGTCTTTTTTAACTTTGTTATAAAAGGAAAAGTTGTGGACAGATTTTAATTACTTTTTCACTGTATACAGTTGAGTAGCCTATGTTAGCTTTAAACTGACAAAGTAAATTTTTGTTCCAAACAGTACATAGTGGTTAAATCACTGGGCCTAACTTGGCCCAATTCACCCCTCCCCCCCATAAAAATTGATGATGGGGTGAATTAGGCCACCATTGTTATTCTTATTTTATGTATTAATATTGATATTTTTATTACATATAGCTAATTTTAATATAATAAATAATTACTTATATTAAGTAGAAATTAAAATATAAAATTAAATGTATATAAAAAATATGAATTCCAAAAATTTATCCCACAAATGGGGTGAATTGGGCCACCACATTTTTATTCTTATTTTATGAATCATTATTGACATTTTAATTATTTATTACTAATTTTAATATAATAAACAATTACTATATTAAGTAAAAATTAAAAAATATAAAATTAAATTTATATGTGAGGAATTCAAACAGATGGCCCAATTCACCCCTTTCAAGGTAAGTCTAAATTAGCTTATTTAAACTTTAATGAAACTATTATTATTAAAATTACATTATTATTTATTTATGTGCTTTTGACCTTGATTTTCAGAAAAAAAAAATTCCAAAAAGTATATTAAAGAAAAGTGGGGAGACGAAGTCATAGCCTACCTACAGTAGGCCACGTCACCCCACATATATATATATATATATATATATATATATATATATATATATATATATATATATATATATATATATATAGCGTTGGGCGGGGTGACCGGGCCCGCCTTTTTTAGAGGGGTGATTCGGTCCACTCTAAATAAAATAAAAAATTAATAACAAAATTTTAAAAAATTTCGCTCATTTTATAGCCCCACCTTAGTACTACAAGTTTTATTTAGATCATCTTTAATTTTAGAAAGTTTTTATATTTTTAAAAAATATAATAAATGAGGCTATAAAATGGCCTTCAATAGAATTTCACTTTTGAAAAATGTGAGTTTTTTAAACTTTGTTATAAAATGAAAAATTATGAATGGATTTTAATTATTTTTCAGTGTATACACTGAGTCTGTGCTAAACTAAGTGTTTTTCAGACAATTAGCAGTGGTAAAATCCATGGGTTCTCAACTTGGATGCAGTTGCCACCATAAGTAATTGGTAAGTGTGCATTGACCTCAAATAGATTTAAGTCATTTACATATTATTAAATTTTTATTATGTATAATTAATTTAAATATAATAAATAGTTACTTATATTAAGTAAAAATTAAAATAAAAAATGAAATTTTTATAAAAAATTCGAGTTCAAAAAAGTGTCAAATTTTTGAGAGGAGAGGGGTGAATCGGACCACCTTATTTTTATTCCTATTTTATGTATCTTTATTGACATTTTTATTACTTATTACTAATTATAATATGATAAACAATTATTATATTAAGTAAAAATTAAAATATAAAATTGAATTTATATGTAAAGAATTTAAACAGATGGTCGATTCTACCCACTCAAGACTGACTCGGCGTTATTCAAATTTTAATAAAACCATTATTATTAGAATTACATTATTATTTTTTGTGTGCTTATGACCTACTATAGGGCCTTGATTTTCAAAAAAAAAAATTAAAAAGTGTATTGTTAAGTCGGGAGACGAAGTTATACCTAAAGTGGTCTAAGTCACCCCGCCTGATGCTATATATATATATATATATATATATATATATATATATATATATATATATATATATATATATACTATATATATATATATATATATATATATATATATATATACCATTTTCGTCATTTGTACTTAGGCTCTGTAAGGAATGCTTACACAGTTTTAGCATGAATATCATGCAAAAATGACTGATTTATCATGAAATTTACTTTTACTTATAAACAGTTGAAATCAGCTATTATGATGGAGCCCAATTTTGCGATGCTGTAACTTTTTTTTTCTAAAGAGAGCAATGATTTTCGTTTTCACCATTCTTCATTATTTTTTTAGAGTATATCCTGTGATTCTTATAAAAATCGGGGGTGACACCCCTCTGGGTAACAATTACCAAAAAATTGCCAAAATGTTATGGAACAAATTTGCTGTTGCACACTACATTAAGACTTCTCTAATCCATTTAATATATATTTTGCATTTATAGTTTTTATAGGGTGAAAAATTTCAATGATTGCCTTTAAATAGGAACCAACATCTGCTACATAATTACTATTGTGACTTTTGATAGGTAAATCCGATCATTATTATTTTTGCATCAGGTTCAATTTACTTTTTGGGTTGTGGATGAGGCAATCTAAGAACGATCAATGCGACTTCCGAGCTGTCTATTATTTACGAATGTTAAAGAAACATGTGTGCTAATGGGAGAAAAGGATCGCTAATAGGGAATGAGGTGCTAAACTTGCACCTTCACTTGAGAAAGCGTTTAAGTTTGAATGCCAGTCTTAAATAATTATCCTCGAGGTCCCCTGAAATAAAAATATAAAAAAATTAGCATACAGTAGTCAAATTTTCACAACTTTAATCTACTTTCTAACTTTGACAATAGAGGTCATTACTCTCAAGAAACAAAAACACACACGCACAAAAAAAAGAAAAAAAAGTAGAATTTTGGTGGCAGAATCTTTAATGTCAATACAGTCGTGACGGGGTTGCCAGATTGCATTTTATATTTAAGTGAGTAAGGTTTAAAAAAAAAAAAAAAAAAAGTCTTACACTGGCGTGACTAGAGAATTTCAGTAAGTAAGTCTGTTATGTTTTCTACTAACTAAGCAACTTTTAGGAGGCCATGCCCTCATGCACCCCTCTAATACGTCTATGTAAAACGAAAATCTTCAGGTTTATAAAGTTATTTAACTCTATATACAATATCGAGGGGAGAGGAAGCTAGATCATTATACTAGACAACATTTGGAGAACTAGATGCTAGACTAGAATAATAATAAAAAAAAATTTTGTTCGGATTTGAAATATTTCTTCAGTAACAAAGTAGTTAATCTATTATATGATAGCCAGTAGTTCATTTGCAGCCTTTAGTCTTAAGCAGAGGTATTTGATTATTTGTTTATTTTTTTTAATGTATACGCCTAGATAAAAGGTACTTACTTCAATTTTTATTTTCAAAAATTTTGCGTGATAAATATTTACATAGTTATCTCAAAACTTAATAATTAAACTATGGTTTAGCTTAAATGAATTATGAACTAAGTTAAGTAGAAAACGAAATAGAGATTTTAGATTTGAAAAATGTGCCCTGTAACAAAGTTAGATAAACATTTAAAAGACTGAGTGTAAAAGGGAATTAAAAAATTATAACTGTTTTGAAATGTGGTAAGGTATCCGTGAATGTCAAGTAATCATTAGAAAATATTCGGACAGTATTTCAGGGCTGGGGCTATTAAGGTTAAAGTAGGAGCCTAATTAATGGAGTAAAGGAACAGGGAAACAGTGAATAAAACGTAGACTCTCAATAAGATTCAAAGTAAATAACAGCAAAAAACATAAGAGCATATAGAAGTCACATGGCCCATCAAGATTATTTCAGTTCAAATGATGTAAAGTTGTTATTTGAATTGAAACTTAAAGGCTTGTCGAAGTTAGCAATTCCTACAAGATAAACTAAAATAAATCTAGCAGAAAACTGTACTAACTGCATATATATATATATATATATATATATATATATATATATATATATATAATTATATATATATATATATATCTATATATATATATATATAGGCAAATACTATATATATATATATATATATATATATATATATATATATATATATATATATATATATATATATATATATATATATTATATATACTATATATTTATATATTTTTTTTGTACATTTTTGTTTTTTTCTTTTAATTTATGTTCTTACTTATGCTAAGATTTGCGCGAGCAAAATGTTAGCATAAGTCGAAGTAAAATAATATATAAACCCGTCCTGTTGAGATACTCGAGCAATTATTAAGAATCAGAAGAAATAAATCTCACTAAAGATACTCTCTCCAGAACTCCTCCAAACTTCAAAACAACTTTCGGCAAGGGAGGAAAATTTATGAAAAGTCCTCGACTCTCGAGTGCAAGTTTTCCAAAAAAGAAGAGTCGGCAAGGGAGGTAGACGCGTGGAAAATCCATGACTACTAATTCGCCTACGATGAAAGAGTATCTCAATAGAAGGGACTTTGTAACAATTTTACTTTACTTTCATTGAATAAATCGTCTTCTATTTTTGGATTAATTTTAAATCCCAAAGTAACCTTGAGTTTACTTTATTTAAAAAGATAATTGTATAAGAAAACTTTTTTTCCATTTTTTAAAAAAGATAACGTATTGCAACTTTGGTTGCGCTTACTAAAGAGATAAGTCCTCAGGACTTTGTTGTCCTATTTCATAAAGATAGTGTGAACTAGTGTTCTATTATTAAAGAGATAGTAAAATTGGCAGTGGCCTATTGTTGCTGGACTGTAGTTGTGAATTACAAAACTTTTAAACTCATATATGCTTATATGGGGGACTAAAAGAGACCACCTCATCACTCCAATAGTCCTTCCCTAATATTAATTGGTGACGGCGCGGAGGTTGCTCAATAGAACAAAAAGAAGAATACCGATCAGCAAAGGCCTTCAGTCAACACATCAGTATCAGTGACTTCATCACAATTCCAGACAACGAGAAATTGGACACTGCTGCTTTAGCACAGGTGAGAATTAAAGCTCCTGTATTTTTAGAGGCTGCCGTTTCTTCTTGGTTTCATATTTTGGAGGCCCAATATTTCCTTGCTAAAATTACTTCTGAACAAACTCGTCTTTATCATACTCTTTCCAACCTTCCTGCAGAAGTTGTTTCTCGCATTTCTCCTTCTAAACTCGAGAGTAAAAATTAATTATTCTTCCCTTAAGGAATCTATCGTTTCCTTATTTGAGAAGAGCAAAACGAAAATGTTTAAGGAGCTACTATCCAACAAACAACCTCTTTACTGGTAGACCCTCTGCGTATCTTCGCGACATTTTAAATTTAGCTTCAAAATTAAATGGTGAAGATATCGTTCATCTTCGTTTTCTTGACGCTTTTCCTACCTCTATTCGTCCTATTATAGCCACTCAAACCTCTCTCTCATTGGAACAATTAGGAGCATTGGCGAACTATCTTTTACCATTTGCCAACCCTTCTTCTCAATCTGCAGCTAGCTCCGCTCCTGTAGTTACAAATCCTGTTACCAATTTTCATAAGCCTACTACTTCAATATCTTCTATTCCTTTTGGCTTAAACCGTTTCATAGCGTCAGACATAAAGTTTGTCGATCGCACTTATATTTTGGTACACAACTAGGAATTGGCAAACATTGGTGTCATGGCCAAACAGACAAGGTTTACCAATTATCCTCTTCTAGACTTTTTTTACTGCACCTTCTCGTCCCTCATCAACCTGTTCCTAACTTCAAAAAACGAATAGGCGAGATCAATACAGCGCCATCTTGGGCTGCCATTTCACAACTGCTGTTTGTTATTTTTGAAAAACATGAACTTTTTAGTTCGACACTGGCGCAAGAAATAACAGCCCTTTCCTATATCGATGGCAGTAATTTTTTCTCTTTTCTACCGCAAGTTTCATGTAACTGCAGCCCAATAATACTGCCTATTAGTGTCATGGTGACAGCTTACAGGCATTTTTTTACGTTACCAATCGCCTTCGCGTGAATTTTCAATGGACCTTTCCTAGTTGCGACATAGCTAACCCCCTTCTCGGCATGGATTTCTTCCATAATTTTAATTAACTTTTGGATTTTGAATTACAAGTTATTGAAATTACCACTACGAACCTACAGGCTCCTATTGGAATTCTAAAATGGTTCTGTGCCATCTCCCATTTTTATATCCTTCCTTCTCATCCAGTAGTAACTCAACTTTTGGAGGATCTTCATTCTAACGTCACGCTATTGATCCTTACAAAAATTCTGAGTATAATCTAAATTTTTCACGCGTATGAGCAATGACGCTCCCTCTGTTTATGCTAAATTTCGTCGTCTAACAGAGGATAAATTAGCAGTTGCAAAAACTGAGTTTATTACTCTTTTGAAAGTGGTATTATTCGTCCTTCTAAATTCCCCTGGTCGTCACCCTCGCTCCTAAAAAAGCTCCAGGTGAATGGTGTCCATGTGGTGTTTTAGAACTTTTAATTCTGTGACAAAACCAGATCGTTATTCAATCTTCCATATATTAAACAGTTTTGTCTCATAAAACTTACGTACGCATATGTATTAACAGTAAGTAGATGCTTCTCCGGGCATAATCATCAGAATCCGCTTATTCATCCAAAACATAGAAAGACTGCATTACACCGCTTTTGGTCTTTTTTTGTTTTAATTTGTTTCGTATGGCCGTTTTGGTCTTCTTAATGCTGGAGCTACTTTCCAACGCTATAAGTTATTCAATATTTCGAAGATATTCCTTTTGTTTTTGTTGTATCTGGATGATTGTAAATTTGATTTGTGCAAATTCAATCTTAACACAAAAGAATATTTTGGCGTCAAATATTTCAAATTACATGATACTACCCTTCGTATTTCTGGTTCCTAAGTGTTTAATTCTATGTGCAATCATCTTAGACTTTTTAGGTTATCATATTTTTTCCCCATGGGCTTAGTACACCTGATTCTAAGAAGTCACTGAAATTTATGCCTATCCTATGCAACTGACTATTCTAGTCGTCGTGTTTTCTTGGTATGGTGGGATATTATCGTCGTTTTGATTCCTATTTTGCTAATTTAATTTTTTCCGCTTTCGGAACTGGCCAAACTTTGTCCTAACAAATCTAGTTCTCTTCTTGGTCTCCGGAAACCTCTAAAGCATTTCAGGAATTAAACTGCCATAGCTAACGCAGCATCTCTCCAATTCTCTCATTCAGTGTAACTCATCTCCAACTGGTCACTGACGCTTTCCAAGGTTCGCCATCGGAGCTGCACTGCATCAGATGATTGATGGCGAACCAAATACCAATTGATTTTTTACAGCAAGAAATTGACTACCCAACAAAGAAAATAATCAGCCTTCGACAGAGACCTCTTAGCAGCATATTTGGCTGTTCTTCATTTTGAACATTTTTTAGAAGGTAAAGATGTCGTCTTATGTACAGATCATAAACCCCTTGTCTCCGCTTTTTATAGCAGAAATCCAGCAAAGAGCGATCGCCAGCAAAGACATCTTTCTATCATTTTGGAATACTTCTTTTCAGCCTTATATATTAAAGGATCAGATAACGTGGTAGCTGATGCTTTATCACGCTCCATATCATCTACTACCATCAATTCAGTTGATCTTCCTGCTATAGCACGATCTCAAGCCACTAATGAAAAATTACAGAATTACATGCCAAGACTTCATTGTTTCCCAATCTATGACAATCTTCAAATTTGGTGCGAAACTACTAACTTCTCATCCTCGTTCATTTCTTCCTAAGCAAAATCGTGAACAAGTTTTTTCAAAAAAGACTTCAAACATGAAATATGCATAGGTGTCAAAGCTTCCCTTCGATTAGTGAAGACGCGGTACTTCTGGCCTAATATGGATAAAGATATTCGTATATGGGCTCAATATTGTCATCAATGTCAAAGTTCCAAGATTCAATGTCCTAAGAAGCAACCTGTTATTCCCTTAGAAATTCCTTCCCAGCGCTTTGAAACCGTACACATTGACATGTTGGACCTTTACCTCCAACCATAGCTATTTCAGAATCTTCAGCAACATTTCGATATCTTCTCACTTGTATTTATAGAAACAAGATGTATGGAAGCCTTTCCTCTTCAAAACACCACTGCAAAATCTGTCTCTTAAGCTTTCTTACAATGGATCTCTAAATTCGGCATGCTTTTATATGTCATCACACATAGCGGAGACCTCAGCTTGAAAGTGAATTTTTCTCAGAACTATCTTCCTTAATTGATTTCCATCGACTTGGAACGTCATCATACCATGCCCAAGCAAACGGGAAAACCGAAAGGTTTCACCGATCTTTGAAAACGGCAATCATGGCTAGAAAGACTGACTGGTTACTCTCCTTGCCCATCATCCTTATTAGCCTTCGATGTATACATAATGATTCAGGTTACTCCCTTTTTCAGCTTGTAATAGGAAAAACACCTTTTTACCCGCGGATCTCCTTTTTCTTTAAAATCCTTCTTCAAAACAAAGAATTTTGAAGTCTTTATGAAAAAATTCATCGCTAGAGTGAAAGAACTCGATTTCAGGCAATCTCGCAACCTTTTGCATACGTGTCAGCGCGATGTTTCTTTCATCCCTGAAGCTTTAAAAACATGTCCACATGTATACGTAAGCGTCGATCGCATCAAGAAGACGTTAGAATGCTTCTTACACGGACCTTTCTTGTTGCTTCAAGGTTCGATCGATGTTTTCAAGTTACAGTACCCCAACGGAAACTGATATATGGTTTCATTGATCGATGAAACCTGCCATATTGCCTCCTGTATAAACTCAAGATGTGTAACACGAGATGCCCTTCATTATCCGATGTTTTGTCAGAAGATTCTCCTTCACATCATCCGATGTTCCGCACAATCAGTGCCAACAGAAGCAGCTCCTTTACGAAGAAACCCGAGGCGTCAAGTAACATCCTCCAAACAAACTTATGTCAATATTTTTAATATTATATATTATTTATAAAACTTTGTTATTTTTATCAGTTTACTTGGTTGTTTATATCTAACGGATAAAACCAAATATGCTTGGTGTTGAATGCACCCTTTTTATTTTCTGCATATATACACATTATTGTAATTTTTTAGGTATTCAAATATTTGTATATATGTTTAGATCTTCGGATGTAACCAGTTATGCTCGTTTTGAATATTCTTTACATTTATCATACTAATTTTGCCTTCAATTGTTTGTATGTCTTTATGTCTTTGGACATAATTACATATGCTTGCATTTGAAGTACTTTAACTTATGTATTTTAGTTATTATTTTTCCCTTAAATAATGTTTTATTTGTTTGTGTGCATTGTTAAATGCCCACAAATTTGTATACATTTGAATAAGGGTTAATTTTTATATCTTGCATAATTAGTATAACCATCACTTTCTCACTTCCGTGTTAGCGCGGGAGTAATCGTAGTATCCATTATAACTTTTGTAAAAATTTTAATTATGTTCTTAATTATGCTAAGGCATTTTGCGGCGAGCAAAAATTTTAAGCAATAGTCGTAAGTGAATAATCATATAAACCGTTTGTTGAGATAACCCGATGCAATTCTTAAGATCAGAAGAAATAAATCTCACTGAAGATCCCCTCCAGAACTCCTCCAAACTTCACAACTTCCGGCAAGGGAGGTAAATTTAAAGAAAGTCCGCGAATCTCTATGGCAAGTTTTCCAAAAGAAGAAGTCGAAAAGGGAGGGTAGAGCGCGTGGAAAGTCGTGACTACTAATTGCGCCTACGAAGAAAGTTATCTGCATAGAAGGGACTTTGTAACAACTTTACTTACTTTCATTGAATAAATCTTTATTTTTGGATTAATTTTAAATCCCAAGTAACCTTGCAGTTACTTTATTTAAAAAGATAATTGATAGGAAATTTTGTTTCATTTTTAAGAAGATAACGTATTGCAAACTTTGTTGCGCTTACTAAAGAGTAAGTACCTCGGATTTGTGTCTATTTCATAGGCTGGGCATGCGCAACCGATTTTCGCTATTCGGTCTAATGGCTACGCCGCACTATGCATCTTATAGCGTAGTCGTAGCGAATTTTTTTTTAAAATAGTCGGACAAGCCAACGACGCATTTTGCTTTTTTTCCTGTTTGGTATGAATTTTTTTAAAATTTAATTAAGTGAACCTAACCCGTTCCCTGATGACAAGTTACTTTCGAAAACGGGTTTTAAATATTGGTATGAAAAAGGCGTGGCATTGTAGTGATAAGTGTGTAATATTTTTCAGTCTTAGTTCTATAATAATACGAATAAGATGTGTCAAAAGCTAAAGAAGAAAAGTGCAACCTGTTTTAAACACGCAGTTTTATTCAAAATTTCTTTGTGATGTTCTTGTCATGTTATTATTTTATTAATTAGGTATTATTATTATTATGTTACTAGGTAATTAAGTAATAATTATTATAATTACTAATTTACTGATTAGTAGTTACTAGTTACTAAGTAATTAAATACTAGTAAAATATATATATAACAAATTTATATATATATATATATATATATATATATATATAAATATATATATATATATATATATACTTATATATATATATATATATATATATATATATATATTATTATATATATATATATATATATATAATATATATTATATATTATATATATATATATATATATATATATATATATTTATATATATATATATATATAAATTATATATATATATATATTATATCTTATATATATATATTTACTAATATATATATAAAAATACTACTATACTATTAGAATTTTTTCGTTAGTACTATACTGAAATTTTAATTAAATAATTTGTATAAAGTATAACATAAATTATTAAAATAATTAAATACATGGATAAGTTTTTTGATAATAGTGGGGAAGCTGGAAGACAGTTCAGCCGCTGCCAGTTGTAGCTTAAGGAGCAGCTCTCCCATTTAAATTGAGAGCTGTGACATGGAAGCCAAAGATCTCTTACTGATCCTGTCACTGTAACCCTTGATTGTGAGAAGACGAGGGATCCTGGAAACCACACAATGGTCGCAAGGATGGCATCAAAGAGTTGGTCGTTCTTTTTAGATGGTGAGACTTTTTATCCTCCTGTCGTTTATTCGAACTATAGAAAGGTCTCATCTGCATTTTTATGGAGTACTGTTTTCATATATAGGAGTTTAGGCTTCAGAATTCTAGCCCAAATGATCGACAGGA
>JABUQX010082833.1:45000-62516 GCA_015478945.1 Trachelipus rathkii | reverse complement strand
CTAAAGAGGTAACTTAAGGGAAAAGGCAAAACAGGAAGGGCCCAAAAAAAAGAAAGGTGGGAGAAATACGTTATGCAAAATAAACCGTACGGACACAAACTCAGTCCGGACTGGTTATGGCACCATTTTATTTTATTCTTGTTGTAGTGCACTAGTAATGGCCTCAAATATTTACACTACCTAAAGAAAAAATTGCAGCAAATAAAACTAAACTGACTGTCTAACTTTAAAGGTGTATAGTGGTAAAATAAACAAAAACCTACAGAGCGTTGTGTCTAATTCAAAATAAAAACTATCGTGTTCTGTTCCCTATCCTTAGTAGTTAGATGTGTTGGTAGTTAAATGTAGTCAGATGTATTCGTAGAATTCTTTTTTACAGATATAAAGAACTTCGAGAATCTTTCAGATGTTATACTTCCTTACTTCAATATGAATCAACTCAATAGCTATAAGATGTTTCTATAAAAATATCCAACTGGTCAAAATTAAATCTCAAATAAAAATATTTCTTATATCAATGTTAGCTATATGAATCTGTTTAATAAATCGTCTATAAATCTTTGTTATGTTTCCAAACAAGTTACCTTTTACTTTCAATATAAAGGTAACAAACTAAGGCCAACTTTTAATTTAATTAATCAAAAGCTACTGTAAAATCTAAATTGTCAATTGAGGCTAAATATTCAGGGCTACTATCACTGTTTCTCAAAGTCAGTTGTAATTACCATTAAACCGTTATAAAGTTTAATTTATCAAACTAGTGTTATCAAACTTCAAGGTATTCAAACATTCAATTCACCTTGAAATTGTTGTGAGTTCATCAAAAATATCTCGCTATAATTAATGCACAATCAAAAATATGCATTAATCGTAAACCTCAACTAAAGAAAATAAATCCTGTTAAATCAGAAAATATTTCATTCAAACAAGTTGAAATCCAACTGTAACATCAAAGTTGGAATAACCTTGAAAGTATCGAATACCAAAACTTTATTATACCAACGAAAGTTGAAAACTACAACAATCAACTATAAATAATTTAAATCGAAAGACCAGTCAAGTAAAGTCAAAACCAATCTACAAAACTAAACTCAAAACTAAATGCAAATCGTTAAAATCGAAAACTAAATTTGAAAAGTCAAAGTCGAAATCCAAATTTGAAAAGTTAAAGTCGAAAGCTAAATTCAAAAGTTAAAGTCAAAAGCTAAATTCAAAAGTTAAAACTAAAAGTCAACTCAAACAGTCAAAGCTGAAAACTAAGTTAAATAATTACCATCAAAGGCTAAGTTCAGATAATCAAAGGTCAAACTCAAAGTCGAGTATCACAGGCAAAGTCAAATGTTAACTTCAAAGCCGAATATCAATTTCAGAAAAGTCGAGTCCCAACTTCAAAGTCGAATATCAATTTCAGAAAAGTCGAGTCCTAACTTCAAAGTCGAACTCTAAGTTAATCAGTCAAAGTCTGATTAAATTCAATTCTAAGTTCAACTAAATCTATGTTCAACAAAAATAAGTCCTATTGTTTTCCTTCAAAGCTAAAGTCACATCAATGCAATGTAAACTAAACACTGTAATTTCTAAGTACTATTCAATCTATTAACTGTCAAAAGTTACTGTAAATTAAGTTCTATTACAAAGTCACAAATTATTAATCATCACGAACTAATTGAAAATTTATCAAAGTCCCAAATCAGATCAAGTCTTAAGTAATTCTGTCAAGTCCAAGGACTACTATATTTATTTCAACAGAATTAAGTATTCTTTCATAATATTATAATTTCAACTATTAATCGTGTTAATCTATCAAGGTATTTTAATTGTCAAAGATGATATATCTTAATCACCTTAACTATTCAAACAATTCAGACAGTTGATGCTTTAAGTCACTGTCACTTTCAAAATGGCGGCTGAATTTAAAGATGGCGGCTGCCGGCTTTTTAATCAAAATGGCCGCGTCCTTGTCAACAACCATGCATTTCCTTATCAATAATAAATGACCAAAATCTCTCGAATAAAATGAAACAACTAAAAACAAGGAACTATCAGAACAAAAGCTTCAATTTTTCAACTTTAATCAAATTCTTTAAATATCAAAATAAACTTTAAAACTTTTAATAATTTTCTGTACAATATGAAACTAAGATCAATCAAATCACAAGTATAGTAATATTTAGTTGTTTTTTCGTTCACAAACAAGTTGCGTGATCTAAATAATAATATTTTTGGACAATAAATGCCAATGCACAGTGTGCATCTCTCAAATTACTAATACTAAACAATTCTGTTTATTGACGCTGACTGCCACTGCAAAAGCTGAAATCAAAGCCAACTGCCAGCGCAATACTAACTAATAATAATATTATATTTATTTAATTTAAAAAATTCATATTACCTTTAAATCCCTTTAAATACTTGTAGCTTCAAAATATACAATGTCTCCAACTTATATTATAAATCAGAGTCGATCAAATAAATATACAAAGTTTAAACTATTTACAAAAATATTCTAGCACTTTTTAATAAATAAACAAATTCTGATAATTGCGCTAAAATATGCAAAGTCTAAATAATGAAATAACGTATGTCAAAGTCGAAATGATAAATGGTAACAGAGCACAACAAAAATCACTGCTATCAGTATGAGATCCAGACAATAAGTGAGTCGATTTTCACTGTACGTCCGCCATATTGCTTTGTATTTATGACGTCATAGAGTGTTGCCATTTCTGTAAAATCTTTTCTTCGATGTTCTTTTCTGTAACCAATATATATCAATATTATTTTAAGGACAATTTTAACACATTTTAGCCCTATTCGGAAAACTGTTATTCTTTATTTAACATAATCTAAATAAGATAATAATTTCATGACTTTTGTCTACTATGATATTTTATATTTTTCTTTAGTCATTACGAACTATTTTAACTTTGAAACTATATACAATTATTTTTAAAACTCATAAAACTTTATCATCCCTCTCATTGCTATTTACAACCAAATTTTCTCTCTAGCATCATTCATTATTTCATTAGTTTTATTAAAAGAATAGACATATTTTATATACACACAGGTATTCATATATATACTTCCACACACACATATATAAACACACACTCATTATCCACATATATATATATATATATATATATATATATATATATATATATATATATATATATATATATATATATATATATATATATATATATATATATATATTTCAACCAACATTTTGTCATTTTCCCACATATATATAACCTTTTTATTTATTTATTTTTTATATATACATTTCTAACTTTGGTATCTACAACTACTATATTTTTAGAAACATGACACAAGGATGGCTTACCTGGTATGTAGGATTTACTAGTTTTAGGTTAGGCCCTACAATACCTCCATTCCGAAAGATCACGTCGTGTGGTCTTATGATCATGTTCTCTTAGTTTTCATTTTTGCATTGTGCTAAATAAATGCTCGAGTTTGCGTTCGTTTTTTTTCTCCTTTGCAATATCGTAAAAAATGCTCACCAAACGTAAAAAATGTCTCTAATTCTGTGTAATATAGAATAAAATTCTGTATAAAATGGCAACCTTACAGAATTAAAGACATTCCTTACGTTTGATAAGCATTTTTTTACGATTTTGCGCCTTTTGACAAAAACGAACTGTAAAGTTAGAGTATTTTTTAGTACATGCAAAAGCAGCGGCTTTGAAGTTCGAGCTATTTTTCAGTATGCTAGGAAGCATTTAAGCAAAACTTCAAATCCTAATTCAGTAATGCAAATAAAATAAACTTTGCTGTAGAGATTTACGATATACCTAGGTAAAGAAGTTTTTATAAATAAGAAATTAATAATTAACAAAAACTGAAAGCTTAAATGCATGAATAAAAGTTTGAAATCAACAATTTTTAATTATTTTTCTTTTATACAAATTTTCTTAAGCTTAATTTATAATGAATATAATTTATGAAACGTGTCACCACCAAATTTCAGAATAAATGAATTGTACAGTAAACATAAATAATGAATAAAATTTAACATTGTAATTTTAACAAAAAAGTCTATACGAGAGTATATATATAAAAATATAATTATATAAATATATATATATATATATATATATATATATATATATATATATATATATATATATATATATATATATATATATATATATATATATATATAATATATATATATATATATATATATATATATATAATTTTCAAAATTATTTTGAATATTTCCCCAACGAGGAAGAATACTAGGGAAGTAATTATCCGTTTATCCGGCCCGGATAACAATGATATCGACTGGATGCCGGATAGTCTTAGATGGGCGGATGCGGATAGTTGCCGGATATCCGGCCCATCCTAATAATAAAATATATACACATCAATGAAAATATATATATATATATATATATATATATATATATATATATATATATATATATATATTTATATATATATGCAAAATATATGTATACTTATTTTTATATTCATATATATATATATATATATATATATATATATATATATATATATATATATATATATAATAATAATAATATATATATATATATATATATATATATATATATATATATACACTGATTGGTGGAGATGCTGAGCTGTACTTCTCCTTAGGCTTTGCTCTGTGTCATAACAAGGCGTTGACAGAGTACACCTCATGATTAGGGCTCTGCCTTGTGGTGGTGGTGTTTGTCTGTAAAAAAATATATATATTATATATATATATATATATATATATATATATATATATGTACATATATATATAATATATATATATATATATATAATATATATATATATATATATATATATATATGAGAGAGAAAAAAAAAATTTTTTTTAATATATTCATCATCGTCATTGTCAAAATTTACTATAATCATCATCATCAAAATTTCATATTCGTCCATCGCAATATATAAATATATATATATGCGGTATATATATATATATATAACACTCATATAATTTTATTTTTGTCTAAATTTGTTGACCATATATATATATCTATATATATCTATATAATAACCTTATATATATATATATATGGTGTTGGTGGTAGGCTTCTGAATGGAATCAAAAGTATGTATGACGATAGTGAGGCGTGTGTAAGAATAAATGGTGTCAATGGTGATTGGTTTAGGATTAATAGCGGAGTGAGACAGGGTTGTGTTATGTCTCCTTGGTTATTCAGTATTATATGGATGGGGTTATGAAGAATTCGAGGTGGGGGTGGCAGGAAATGGTGTTAGAATGATGGAGAATGGAGGGGAGTGGAGAGTGCCCTACTTATTGTACGTTAATAATTTTGATTCTGTGTGGCGAGTCTGAAGAGAGTTTGAGAGGATGATTGGAGAGAGATTTGGCAGGGTGTGTAAAAGGATGGGTTTGAAAGTAAATGTTGATAAGAGTAAGGTTATGGTTGTGAGAGTGAGGACAGTCCTCAGTGTGAAGTTATGTTAGATGGTGAGCAGCTGGAACAAGTGTCTGAGTTTAAATATTTAGGGTATATGTTGGATGAGAAGGAACGGATGATGCAGAGTGTAGTGAGGAAAGTTGTGAATGGCAGGAAAGTGGCTGGTGCAATTAAATCGTTGGTGGTGTAAGGACTAAGTCTTGAGTGCTTTTTAAGTCTTACATGAGGGTATGTATTTACCTGTGTTATTGTATGGTAATTGAGACTATGGTCTGGAATAAGAAGTATATAGATTAAAGTTCAATGTGTTTCAGATGGACAATCTTAGATAGGGGCATGCTAGGTGAAAAGAATTAATAAAGTGAGAAATGAACGTATTAGAAGTTTGGCAGGTGTGAAATAGAAAGGGTAAATGAGAATAAATGAAAGTATGTTGAGAGATGGTTTACAGTCCATGTGGAAAGGAATGAATAAATTCCCGGTTAGTTAGGTTCTTATGAGTAAAGTGTGTTAGGAACAGACCGGCTGGGAGACCCGAAGAAAGTGGATTGAGTGGGTGAACGAATGTCTGAAGGAGAGAAATGTGAGTATAGCAGAGGCGAGAATAAAAGGTGCATAATAGGAGAGAATGGCGGGGGTTTTGTAATGGGGCATGGTTGTGATCCACCTGGGCAGAGGATGAACCTTACATTGACGATTTACCATGGTGAGGGTCATCGCGGTCCCATGATGTAAAGGTGGATTTTCTGTCTGTGAGGAGCTCTCACTAATTAATGGTACAGAGGGCGGTAAGGCTGGGCTTTCTTTTCGACACGTTTGTCATGTTCTCTACTGCTTTTTCTTTTCCGATGCTTGTACAGCTCCCCACCCCCAATCTTGGGGCAAAAGGAAGGTGAAGAAAGAAAGAAAGAAATATATATATATATATATATATATATATATATATATATATATACTATATATATAATATTATGTATATAAATAATAATAATAATATAATAATAATAATAATAATATATATATGTAATAATAATAATAATAATAATAATAATAATAATATTAATAATATACTAACCTTCTATAGCACTCTTAGAATATGTATAACAGGCACTATAATCTATATATAATATCTATATATAATAATAATAATAATAATAATAATAATAATATAGCCTAATAATAATAATAATAATAATAATAATTAGAATATTAAGGATATTTATCCGAGAAGATTAATAATATTATATGTAATTATACCTAGAATATGTAAAAACAAAATAATAATAATAATAATAATAATAATAATATAATAATAATAATATAATAATAATAATAATAATAATAATAATAATAATAATAATAATAATAATATATAATAATAATAATAATAATAATAATAATAATATAATAATAATATATATATATATATATATATATATATATATTTAATATATATATATATATATCAATATATATATATATATATATATATATATATATATATATATATATATATATATATATATATATATATATATATATATATATATATAGTACCTATATAAAATTTTGTGGTGGGAAAATGACCACTATGAAGAAGATGAATACTCACCCCAAAAAATTTTTTATGTTAGTAGAGTTCCCCACTCTTCAAAGAGGACTTGTTAGTTTTCTCTGAATAGATATTGACAAAAACCTATTTTTCCAACTTTCCTTGATTTTTTGAAAAATTTATCCCCCATGGAAGAACCATAAACTGCTTCTGAGTATTATAAGATTAAAATAATAAAATTACAACAAATAAACTGCAGATAGAAAGTGAAGGAGATACTCACCACATATGACCTGATATATTCTCAAGCAAGTTGTAACAATGCAATAAAAATAGCAAAAAGAAGGAACTTAGTAATAACTGAAGAATACTTTTAGCATATATTTACCGTATTAAAAGCATAAATGCTTACACAAAAAAAATGTAAATATTAAGATCATATACAGTATCTTATAAAAACAATCTTATTAATCTAATTAAAAACATTAAAAAGAGTAAGCAGCCTTTATTGCCATTAATAATGTAAAACAATAGTTTTTATGCCCTCTACTGAATATAAGATAAAGCAGCCTTAATAATATCAAATGTACTAAGCTACACTGTTGTCCTTACTAATTTTTAAGCATAATTCAGCAACTATCTTTTGACACTTTAAGCACTTCATGTGCAGATATGCAACACTGTTTATAAATAGTCTGTTTCTTTTTTCATTTCAAAAATACTTATACGATATATATATATATATATATAGTATATATATATATATATATATCATATATATATATATATATATATATATATATATATATATATATATATATATATATATATATATATATATATATATATTTATATTTTTTATTATAAAAATATATATACGATATATATATATATATATATATATATATATATATATATATATATATATATATATATATATATATATATATATATATTTATTTATTTATTTCAGGGCGCCAATGCCTCCCAATTGGAAAAGGAGATTGGAACTGATCAATTCCCTGCTAATGAACACTATTTTGGACTAGTAAATGTATGTTTACTATTTGTTAATACAATATCTTACTGATGTGTGGTACAAATCGAATTTAGAATGCTTATTAGTTAAAGTTAGAAAGGAGCTTGTATGAATTATTTTGATGAAAAGTTTTTCATTGGACCTGCCATATATATATTTTTAATTAAAATACACAATTTTATCGTTAATATTGGTTTGTTAAATTAATGGAAACATCAGATGTAGTTATGCTCTTTTATTGTTGTGTTGTAGCAAGCTTGTTTTATACTTTGTGGGCTTGAGAGGCAGAAGTTGTTTTGAATATTTAGCTATTCTTTTGGGTGGTATTTTTGAGTCAATATTTTACTTTATTATGTAATTTGAAAACATATGTGAGATAGTTAACTACCATAATTAAACTAAATTGATCCCTAATGAAGTAGGAAAATAATTTTTTTAAATTTTTGCTTGGACTCTTCATACTGAAAAAATGAACTTGTTAAAGGAAAAAAAAATATTTTAAAATTTGTGCTCAGGACTTCATTTAATATTTAATATTATACGAAGAATGGTGTAGTTAATATGCCTGATCAGGTTTAATAGACTAAACTAGCTTTCGTTTGATATTTAATCTATACATCTGATAATATTGGTCCTTTAGATTTTAAATTAGCTTTCGTTTGATATTTAAATCTATACATCTGATAATATTGGTCCTTTAGATTTTAAATTAGCTTTCGTTTGATATTTAAATCTATACATCTGATAATATTGGTCCTTTAGATTTTCCGTCAATGGAGTACAATTAACACGGCAAGAACATGAAGATTCAGTAGATTGTTATTTTTCAATCATTCAAAAACCTTCTGTTAAATACAAAAATGATGTAGCGTATATTGAGTAAAACTTCTACTTGTAACTTTAAAATTTAAAGTGTTAATTCATTTATTTCTTCTTTTATAGTTTGGTAACACATGTTACATCAATTCAGTTCTTCAAGCATTGTATTTTTGCAAGCCATTTCGTGAAAAAATTTTGGAATATAAAGCAAAAAATAAGCGTACAAAAGAAACATTGCTTGCTTGTCTGGCAGATCTCTTCTACAATATTGCCACTCAAAAGAAGAAAGTTGGCACTATTGCCCCAAAGAAGTTTATAGCTCGATTCAGAAAAGAAAATGGTAAGATCACTTCTAAAGTGTAAACTATTATTGTATGAATAATTTGCTTTTTAATTATCTAAAGTTGTAAATTTTGGTTATATCAGCAATGTTTACCACCCATCAAATGTGCCTGAATTTTTTTCCAACTTTTTTTTCCCCATATTTTCCTCTCGTTAATGTAGGGTTCATCTCCTGGGCAAGACCCACAACCATACCCCCTCACCAAACCCCGTCATTCACTCCTATTATGCACCTTTCTTCTCGCCTCTGCCAAACTCATTCCTTTATTGACTCAATCCACTTTTTCTTCAGTCTCCCAGCCAGTCTATTCCCAGCACACTCACCACTATACATCTGCTTAACCAACCGACTATCATCCTTCCATTCCATATGACCAAACCATCTTGATGTACTTTCATTTATTCTCTTATTTACTTCTTTCTTCTCACCACACAACTCCCTAATGCGTTCATTTTTCATTTTATCAAATCTTCTCACACTTTACACGCCCATAAGATTGTCCATCTGAACACATTGTACCTTAGATCTATACCTTTTACTCCAGACCATAGTTTCACTACTATACATTAACACAGGTAACAACATACCTTCATGCAAAACCTTAGCACACTCAAGACTTAGTTCCTTTACATCCACCAAGGATTTAATTTCACCAGCCTCCTCCTTACCATTCACAACTTTCCTACTAGACTGTATCATCCGATCCCTTTTCATCCAACATATATCCTAAATATTTAAACTCAGACATTTGTTTAATTTCTCACCATCGAACAACTTCACACTGCGGACTGTCCTCACTCGCTACCATAACCTTACTCTTATCTACATTTACTTTGAAACACCTCTACCAATCCTCTCAAACTCTATAAATTCTCCACACAAAACTAAATCATCTGCATATAATAACTAGGTACCTTCCAATCTCTTCCATTCATCATCATTCTGACACCTTCCCCTCCCACCCCTACCTCTTAATTCTTTCATAACCCCATCCATATACAAATTGAATAACCAAGGAGACATAACACAACCCTACCTCACTCCGCTATTAATATTAAACCAACTACTTTCAACTCCATTTATTCTTACTCATGCTTCACTATCTTCATACATACTTTTGATTCCATTCAGAAGCCTACAACCAACACTATATTTCACTAACACTTGCTGTAAAGCTTCCCTATTAATCCTTCATACACCTGTTGCAAATCCATAAAACCTAAATACAATTTATTCTTCTCACATTTTCTCAATCATCTGTTACAATGTAAAAATTTGATCCACACATCCTTTACCAATTCTAAATGCATCTTGTTCTTCATCAATCAGTCCATTAGTCTCTCAACGCACTCTTTCGACCAAAAATGCCAGCATATATCTTCCCTACAACACTCAATAAACTAATTCCCTCTATAATTCTACAGTTCCCTTTATCCCCCTTACCCTTATATAAGGGTACTATTACTGCTCTCCTAGAATCCCTCGGAACTATACCATCCATAAATACTTTATTACACAACTTCAAAATTCATTCGATCATCATCTCGCCTGAATTCTTGATCTTTTCACCAGTAATTTCATCTATGCCTGCAGATTTACCATTCTTCAACTTTCTCACCCTACCCATTACCTCTTCCTTACTAATTACCTCATCCCTAAAATACCTATTCCTTCTTGCACCATCAAACCCACACACACATTCACTATCACCTCTTCATTACTGCCAATGTTATGTAGATTTTCAAAGTGTTCCCTCCACACCCTCCTGACATCCATTTCATCAGGTACGAAAGAACCATCCCTATTCATTATTCTAAGCAGATTCCTTATTCTCATTCTTAATCTTTCGCGCTTCCTTCCAGAAGAGCTTCCTATTCCCTTGTAAGTCCTCATTCATCCTCCTTTGAAATTGTTCATTTACCTCATTTTTCCTCTTACGTATGCATCCTTTAGTCTTCCTTTTTTTTTCTTTTTTTAGGTATTTTCAAACACCTTTATTTTGAGACCTCATAATTGGCTTTTAGTACATTCAACCAATCTTCTTTTTTACTTCTAACCTTTTGCATCACACTTTCATTCCATCATTCGCTGTTCACATTCTTACTTCCTACTTTAGCGCTTTCACATACATCTCTTGCACTACTAACAAACTCTTCCTTCATTTGCTTCCAGATTTGTTCAGTTTCAACTTGCTCACATTCAACTGATTTATTTGCAAGCGCTCTTAAATACTTCCTTATTACCTTCTTCACTTAACTTCTCACTCTTAATTCTTCCCACTTCCTTCCTTATCACTTTCCCCTCCATCCAATTCCAACTAACTTAATTTTACATAAAACAACAAGATCTGATAATCCCATCCCTAACCCCCTCGCACTGATTTAATATCCAACACATACTTCAACATCTTCACCAACACACACATACGCAAGCGCGCACACGCGTGTATATATATATATATATATAGTATATATATATATATATATTACATATATGTTATATATACGGTTATTATTGTTGTTATTATGCTATTATAGCATATATACGTTGTTAGTTATAGACGTGTTCTCAGAACTTGTTGTGAGCAATCATATATTTGTTTTTTATTTTTTTATTTAATGTATTATTTATATATATATATATATATATAAATATATATATATATATATATATATATATATATACACGGTATATATATATATAAATATATATATATATATAGTTATATATATATATATATATATATATATAGCAGTTAATATATGCTATATATATATATATATATATATGTTGCTACATAATTTCACGACGAGCAAATCGCCACTGACGAGAAATAAATATGTGGGCGTGGGGAGGATTTATAGAAAGCTTTTGAACGAAGATTGGAATGAGTATTTATAATAATCTTTTTGAGTTGTAATTTTTTAATGATGTGGGTTAAAGTTTCTTTTTTTTACAACAATTTTTGTTTTTGCCAGAAAAACAACAGGCAGGGAGAGTCAGGAACCAGAATAATGTTTCACATTCTCCTTACTCTGATGACCATCAGCAAAATGGAACTTGCAATTCTAATGAAGAGGGAAATGGGAATCAGCAGCACCAAGAGACAACTTGGGTTCATGAAATATTTCAAGCTGTGGTTACTCGAGAGCTTAAGTGCTTGAATTGTGAAGCAGTAAGTTTCATTTATATTGTATATTATTTTCTTTGATTCTTTTAAAATGTTTTGTTCATACATTTTGATAATTATTGTTTTTATTTTATTATTTTTTTTGTAATGTAACAACTGTTTTAAGGAAGCTTTAAAATCATTTATAGGTTCGAAGCACTGATGAAGTTTTAAACAATCTATCTGTGGAAGTTCATCAGAACACCAGCATAACGCATTGCCTTCGATGTTATTTTTCTACTGAAACAATAAGTGCCGAAAACAAAGTCCAGTGTGAGAATTGTTCATCTTTGCAAGAGCACCAAGTAAGTTTATTTTTTTTAATACCATAAAATTATATGAATTAAAAGATTAACAAAGATATCAAGTTCAGATTTTATAATAACTTTTCAATACTTTTTACTATTTCTTTGGAACTTAAAGATTTATGAGGGCGATTAGAAGCATGTATGTGAAAAAAGAAAGTAAATTAGTCTGGTTTGTAATGTTAAATTTTTTACCCCCGAATGAAGTTAATTAAAACGGGAATTAACAAGAAACGATTATCCTGTTAACTTTGAGCTACTTTAAAAAAAAAAAAAAAAAGAAAGAAAGAATGGGGAAAGGATTATTACATATAAAGCAAAAGATTTTGAAGCTTTGAATAAAAAATATTTGACCCCACTTCTTAATCTGAGAGTAAGTGAACTCTATTTTTTAAATGCATGTGTATTATTTTATAAATATTAACTTCCAGAAACGTACTAGGGTGAAGAAACTTCCTACTATCCTGGTATTACATTTGAAAAGATTTCAATATCTTGGTCAATATAATCGTCCTTTGAAACTTTCTCATCGTGTTGTCTTTCCTTTGGAATTAAGGGTATTCGATACAGTAAGTATTTGAGGTTTCATTATATATATATATATATATATATATATATATATATATATATATATATATATATATATATATATATATATATATATATATATATATATATATATATATATATATATATATATATATATATAAACCCTTCCTACATGTCCACAGATGGGATAGGGTGCACAACATATACAGAAAACAGAATAGTTAAGTAAAATAACATGACGTAAGTCGAAAGGAAAGCCCCCCCCCCCTTCCCTTAAATGCAGGCCCGTCGCAGCCAAAAATCCACCCCAGGGCTTCACAACACAGCAACAGACACTCCCACTGTGGTAACTCGTCAATGTTATGGTTCATCACCTGTGCCAGGCCCACAACCACGCCCCCTCACAAAAACCTTGCCATTTATTCCTATTATGCACCATTCTTCTCGCTTGAACCAAATTCACATTCCTTTCCTTCAGACACACATATACTGACTCAATCCACTTTTTCTTATGTCTCCCAGCCAGTCAGTTCCCAGCATACTCACATCTATACATTCGCTTAACCAACTGACTATTATCCATCTTTTCCATATGATTAAATCATCTTAATATACTCGCGCTTATTCTCTCATTTAGGTCTTTCTTCACATCACGCAACTCTCTCAAAAGTTTATTCCTCATTTTATCAGTTCTCACACCTAATACATCCCTAATATTATCCATTTAAACAGATTGCACTTTACATCTATACCTCTTATTCCACACCATAGTTTCACTACTATATATTAACAACGGTAATAACATACCCTCATGTAGAAACCTAGAGCACTCGATACATTCACCTTTTCATTCACCAAGTATTTAGTTGCAACAGTCACCTTCCTACCATTCACAACTTTCCTACTACACTTTGCATCATCCGTTCCCTTTCATCCAACATATAATAACCTAAATATTTAAACTTAGATACTCGTTCCAATTGCTCACCATCCAACATGATTTCACAATGTAAACTCGCCCAACCCACCACCTTATTCTTATCTACATTTACTTTCAAACCCATCCTTTTATACACCATAACAAAATTCTCAAACTTTCTTCAAATTCGCCACACAAAACCAAACCACCAGCGTACAGTAGCAGGACATCCTACACTCTCTTCCATTTTCCATCAGTCTAACACCCACCCCTACCTCTTAAGTCTTTCATCACCCCATCCATATACAGATTAAATAACTATGGAGTCATAACTCATCCCTGCCTCACTCCACTATTAATATTAAACCATTCACTTTCCACTATTTATTCTTTCACAAGCTTCACTGTCGACATACATACTTTTTATTCCATTCAGAAGCCTACCACCAACACCATATATCACTAGCACCTGCCACAAAGCTTCCCTATTAATCCTGTCATATTCTGTTGCAAGTCCATAAAACCCAAATACAATTTATTCTTCTCTCATTTTCTCATTTATTTGATATACACCTCTACCACTTTTAAATGCATCTAGTTCTTTGCCAATTAGTCCCTCAGTCAATCGACGCACTCTTTCAACTAAAATACCAGCATATATCTTCGGTAGAATAAACCACTTATAGTCCCCCTTATTTCCATTACCCTTATAAAAGGGTACTATTACTGCTCTCCTCTAATTCTTTGGAACTATACCCTCCGCAAACCCTTTGTTACAGAACTTCCACATCCAGTCAATCAATCTCGCCTCCATTCTTCATCATTTCACCAGCAGTTCCATCTATACCTGCTGATTTACCATTCTTTAACGTTTTCAACCTAACTTTTACCTCCTCCCCAAAATATTTTTCTTTTTACACCATCAAACCTACATACATTCGCCATTACCCCTTCATTACTTTCAATGTTATGCAGATCTTCGAAATGTTCTCTCCACACTCTCATAACATCCATTTCATCCTTCATGAAAGTACCATTGTATTCATTATTTTATGGAGATTTCTCTTCCTCTCTTTCTTAACCTTTCGCACTTTCTTCCAGAAGAGTTTCCCTTGTATGTAATTCTCCTTCCAAGCTGCTCATTTGCCTCTTTCCCTCCTCCCCTCCCCCCTATGCAACTTACAGGCTTCCTTTTTTCCTTCTTGTATATTTCCATACACCTTTCTTTAGAAACTTCATCATTGACTTTTAGCACATTCAACCTCTCCTCTTTTTACTTTTAATCGCTTTCATCACCTCTTCATTGAACCACTCACTATTTCTTACTTCCCACTTTAGCACACCCACATACTTCTCATATATATATATATATATATATATATATATATATATATATATAAAGAAGATATAAGAAGAGTATATATATATATATATATGTATAAATAACATTACGAAATTTATATATATATATATATATATATATATTATATATGAGTTTAAATATTTAGGATATGTTTGATGAAAAGGAACAGATGCTGTAGAGCGTAGATACAAAGTGTTCAGATGGACAATCTTACGGGCTTGTTATTTGTGAGAATAATTGATAAAATGTGAAACGAACACATTACGGAGTTGTGTGGTGTGAAGAAGGGCATAAATGAGGAAATAAACGAGAGTATATCGAGATGTTTTGGTCATGTGGAAAGGATGGATGATAGTTGGTTGGTTAAGCGGATGTATGGTGGTGAGTGTGCTGCGAATAGACAGTCTGGGAGACCGAAGAAAAAGTGGATTGAGTCGGTAAAGGAATGCCTGGAGGAGAGAAATGTGAGTTTGACAGAGATGAGAAGAAAGGTGTATAATAGGAGTGAATGGCGGGGTTTTGTGAGGGGATATGGTTGTGGCCCACCTTGGCCAAGAGATGAGACCTACATTGTCGAGATGCCATATTGAGGATCCGTCGCGGTCCAGTGAAGCTCTATGGTGGATTTTCTGACTGCGACGAGTTCTCACTAAAAGGTATATAAATGGGGGCGGTAAGGCTGTGCTTTCTTTTCGACTTACGTCATATTCTTCTACTACTTTTCAGTTTCCGGTCCCCAGTCTTGGGGAGAGAAGGTAGGTGATTATATATATATATATATATATATATAGCAGTATATATATAGGGTATATATAGTTGCTGTTGTTGTTGTTGTTATGTTATATATATATATATAGCAGCAGCAGCAGTATATAGTAGTTATATATATATATATATATAAGCAGCATATAGTAATTATATATATATATATATATATATATATATATATATATATATATATATATATATATATATATATATATATATATATATATATATAGTTATATATATATATATATATATATATATATATATATATATATTCTTTCTTTCTTTCTTTCTTCACCTTCCTCTTTGCCCCAAGATTGTGGGTAAGGTGCTGTACAAGCATCGGAAAAGAAAAGCAGTAGGAGAACATGACAAACGTCGAAAGAAAGCCCAGCCTTGGCCGCCCCCTCACCATTAATAGTATATATATATATATATATATATATATATATATATATATATATATATATATATATATATATATATAGTATATATATATATATATATATATATATATATATATATATATATATATATATATTTATTTATCTATATATTTATATTTTTATATATATATATATATATATATATAGTATAGTATATATATATATATAGTTATAGTATATATATATATATATATATATATATATATATATATATCTTCTTCTTCTTTCATCTTCCTTATATTTTCTCCCAAGAATGGGAGTAAGGTGCGCGACGGGCATCAGGAAAAGAAAAGCAGTAGAAGAACATGACACAAATCGAAAAGAAAGCCCAGCCTTACCGCCCCCTCAGTACTATTAATTAGTGAGAACTTATCGCAGTCAGAAAATCCACCCTAAAGCTTCATGGGACTGTGCGATGGACCCTCACTATGGTAGATCGTCAATGGAAGGGTTCATCCCTGGGCCCAGGTGGCCACAACCATACCCCCTCACAATCCCCGCCATTCACCCTGTTATACACCTTTCTTCGGCCTCTACCAAACTCAGATTTCTCTCTTCAAACATTCGCTTACTGACTCAATCCACTTTTTCTTCGGTCTCCCAGCCGGTCGGTTCCCAACACACTCGCCACTATACATCCGCTTAACTAACCGACTATCATTCATCCTTTCTTCCATATGACCAAACCATCTCAACATACTTTCATTTATTCTCTCATTTACCCTTCTTCACACTTCACACCACTCTAATACGTTCATTCCTTCTCTTTATCAATTCTTCTCACACCTAGCA
>JABUQX010082833.1:0-37500 GCA_015478945.1 Trachelipus rathkii | reverse complement strand
TTCTTTTTTTTTTTTTTTTTTTTAACTTAACATACAATTTCTATCTATTTTTCTATAATTTTTTGATGTGTTTCAGTTTTTCATGTAAATCCAAGTTTATAACTTAAAATCTTCATCTTTGATCTTTCAGACATTTAACATCTTTACTATAAAGTGTTATTGGAGCCGCCCAATTACCTTATTATTACACCTTTGTTCTTTCCTTTCTAATTTTGAATACTAGTCTTTGAAAGCTAATATAAATATTTTATTAAATTTATTTTTGTAAATGTAATTCTTCTTGGTTTATTTCTTCTGCGTTTGCTTAAACGAGATGCTTACTTTAGCTTTCTCTTGGTTGATTGAAAATTCGATTTTAATTTTTTTTTTTTAACACATTGGAAATATTTTATCAAAACTCCAAATTTCATACGGTTTTATACCTGTAAGAATATTTTCATTGCAGCTGTAATACTTTCATTTGTATATTATAAACTTTCTATTTTTATATAAGGATACTTTTAAGATTTGTTTCCTTACCTTTCACACTATAACCCCCCTCCTCAGCTCAACTTTAATTGTGTAGCACCCCATTTTTCTCAGGGATATATATATATATATATATATATATATATATATATATATTTATATATATATATATATATATATATATATATATATATATATATATATATATATATATATATATATATATATATATATATAAAGTAAAAGAAAGTTACTATGTAATGTTAACATATGTTAATTTGATATATATATATATATATATATATATATATATATATATATATATATATATATATATATATATATATATATATATATATATATATATATATATATATATATATATATATAGATATATATATATATATATATATATATATATATATATATATATATAAACAAGATGAAACTGGAAACTAATCTGGACGCAAATGAAGGAAACATTTGTTAGAAAAGAGTAGCTAAGGGTGTGGGTGAAGTAGGAATGTCATAGCAGTGGGTGGAAAATGAGGAGGTGATGAAAGGGTTAAAAGTTATAAAAAAAGGTTCGAATGTGCTAAAGTCAATGATTATGTTTGGAAAGAAACACAGCCATATAAGGAGGAAAAAGTAAGATTAGGAAGAAAAAGATAATGTCTGTTTGGAGAATGGATAAGTGGAGAGAGAATGATAACTACTGTGTTGGTGAATGAAGTTCGGAAAGATTAATAAAGAGATTAAAGGGAAACTTCATAGAATAACAATAGATTTCTATACTTTGAGAGAGAATGGATGTTATAAGAGCTTTAGAGGAAGAATTTCCCAAATCTCCATAACATTGGCGTAAGAAGATATTAGTGAATCTGTGTTGGTTTGATGATAAGAAGAAATAGGTATTAGGTATTTTGGGACAGACAATTAGCAGAGATATATAAATAGGTAAAGCAGTTATGATGGAATTATCACGATGTAATTAAGATCGGAGGTCAGATTGATTGACTTAATATGGAGTTAAAAATAAAAATGCCTGTGAGGGTATAGTCTGAAGGATTTTGAAGCAGAGTAGTATTAGTACCCTTTTTTATATATGGGTAGACATCAGGTTATATATATATATATATATATATATATATATATATATATATATATATATATATATATATATATATATATATATATATATATATATATATATATATATATATATATATATATATATATATTGGATTGAGTCAGTAAAGGAATGTCTGAAGGAGAGAAATGTGAGTTTGGCAGAGGCGAGAATAAAGGTGCATGATAGGAGAGAATGGCGGGTTTTGTATGGGGACCTGGTTGTGGCCCACCTGGGCCAAGGGATGAACCCTTACATTGACGATTTACCATAGTGTGAGGGTCCGTCGCGGTCCCATGAAGCCCTAGGGTGGATTTTCTGTCCGTGACGAGTTTTCACTAATTAATGGTGTACAGAGGGGGCGGTAAGGCTGGGCTTTCTTTCGACATTTGTCATACTCTCTTACTCTTTTCCGATGCTTGTAGCGCTCCTTACTCCCAATCTGGGGAAAAAAAGGTAGATAAAGAAAGAAAGAAAGAAAGAAAGATTATATATATATATATATATATATATATATATATAAATATATTTATATATATAGCAGCATAAATATATATATATATATATATATATGAGCATATATATATATATATATATATATATATATATATATAGGAGAGGTAGGTATATATATAAATAAATAAATATATATATATATATATATATATATATATATAACTGTAGTTTCGTTCATGTATCTGGTCTCTTGCTCTTGTTGAATGCATTTTCAAAATACATACTTGTGTAGATTTAATAATTCATTAAAACATGTTATTTCAATGCCAAACACTTCATTATTGTTTTCCCATATTTCACTATGCTGTAAAAGGTTAGATCCCACATGACACCCGCCTATCAGTGTAGATGTGCTATTCAAATCATTGTCCAGAATCAAATGCCGACATGCCTTTAACACAAAAATTATGCTGGTATGTGTTAAAAAAAAAAAAAAAAAAAAAAGTGTTCAAAAAGAATGAAACGTATTCCGCACCTTTTTCAGTAGAGTGCAGGGAGAAATTAGCATTTCTGGTCAAGCCTGCTTGTGAGAGGAACAGAGTAGAAGGCATAAGATTGTGTAGAAAGAGAAGTTTCCCTTTCCTTCCTCAATTAAGGATGAATGCAAGCAAACAATTTAGAATTGCAATGTTTATTTTGATAGATTGGAGATTGAGCTGTGTGAAAAATCACATTCCCAAATGGACACTGTAGTCTATACAAGCAGTGACCGTGACTCTTCACAGAGCAAGCATTTGGGTGGCGTGGAAAACGTTCTTGAAGATGCCTTGACCCCGACCTCTTGAGGCCTGTTTAGAAAAGAAACAAAGCTATTCTTCTTGGAAGAAGCTACGAAAAAGAGAAACTCTGTAAGAATATTAAATGGCACATGAAAGTTTGAGTAGTGTTTACTTGAAGACAGTTTATAATTCATGAAAGAATGCGATTAGTAGTTGATGAACTCACTGACTTTGAGACATTGAAAATCAAAATAATTTTTATCTGCCCAAACTAGATTAAGAGAAATTTCAGAGCTCAGTTGCTCAAGACCCACCTTCCAGCCTATATTTCGTGCTACTGTGTAGGATGCTTTCAAAATAAATTATGTAAGGTTTAGTCATCTGCATTAGAGTGGAGAGGATGGTGGACAGATGCATCATCTCATTAATGACAACCTGAGAATTGATAGAAGAATTCAGATGAATTCCATTTGAATAAATTTAGAGGGTGAAGATACAAGTAGCTGCAGTACATCAATTGAAAAAGAATCGGACAAAGTTCATAGAGAACGGTAGAAACTGAAAGTGGGATGTTTGAACACCATAACTTTGTTATATTCTATTGAAATCTTTTTTTTCTTATCTGAATATTCTGCAGAAAATTCATTAAAATGCACTACCAAAGTCGGAGAATGAAGGAAGATTCATAGTTGAACATTCCTTGCGGGAAGCATGCTGGAGATTTTCAATAATATTAGAAGAATTAAGACTTTTCCAAATCTTCCAGTTAAGAAAAGTTTTGAATCATTAGAAAACAAAAGTTAATACAGTATGTTGATTAAAAGATTAAGAATGGTTCCTTTTTGACACATTCTGAACCATTCCATGTTTCCGGCAAGAGGTAAAGTTATAAGTTAATACACAAAAATGAGAGTACGAAGCCAGAGTATAAAGTCTGAAAGGATTTGTGACGGTATGTAATATAATAAAGAGTTTGTTGAAAAACATGAAGATATCTTGCTCTAAGAGCTTTACGATTGTGGTTGATGGTTGACTAAAGTTTTTTTTTTTTTAATACAAATTTTATTAGTTATTAGCAATCTTATTTTCCATTTCTTTTTTTTAATCCCATTGCAGCCATATGTATATTATTAACTCTTAATGGCCTATTTTCTGATAATTTTGTTAAACGGCATTCAAAAATCGTCGTATTCGCTCGCATCTCTTGTATTTTTTCCTATCCAGAATTATTTTGTATGTGAACCACTTAAATTCATCTTCGATGAAAGTATTTCTTTTAAAAAGTAAATTTATAATTAAGGGTTTGGCAAGTCCTTGTGGAAATCACTACTACGCTTTTGCTTAAATATAAATTCCCATTCGTCTTTTCATATATAATAGGTGGATAGTGACATGAAAGTCCCATGTCGGAGTTGAAATCACATGATTTTCAATAATAATTGGAATCAGAAGTTAGGATGTAGTTAATAGTGTATTAGGATGTATATATAATATAATTATATATATATATATATATATACGTGGATGTAAGTAATAAATGGATATTGTATAGAGATAATTAATGTAGTCATATATATATTTTAATTATTTAAATAAGCAGAGTGAGGCAGGAATATTATTGTTATGTCTGCATGCTTATTAATTATATCTTGTATATTATATGGATGGAAGACCGAGTGATTATAAAGCTAATTCAGGTTGATGGAAAGATTACTAGGTATGTCAGAGTAGCCAGGGGAAGGTATTATATAGACTTGATAGAAAAGGAAGAGAGTGTATATTTGAGTAATATGCTATTCTGCTCATTTTTGTACGCCGAATGATTTTTATTTTTTTTGTTTTGGTTTTTCTAAAACCTTTATCTGTTTTTAAATTATTTAATTTTTATTATTAATTTTTAAAGAACTTGTTTGCAGAGTTCAGATTTTTGCGTAAAGAAAACTAATTATATATAGATATGTAGGTGAAGGAGTGTATATATAGTATGACATTAGACAAAGAAAAAAAAAACAAAAAATTTAATGAATAAAAAGTTTGAAAATAAGTCAGCGGTGTGAATTCATGGTGGATGGTGAGCAGGAAAGAGAAGAAAACAGAGAAGTAACAAGATGTCCCAGTAGAGGCAAAGAGTAGGTGAACGCAAGTTGAGACATGAGTAAAAATCTGGAGATAAACTTATCTTTTCTACTAGCAATTTATGACGGTTTGGAAATAGAACCGATGTCTTTGGAGACGGAATTCTACACACATTATGAAATTTTAGCAAAAACAGAAGAAATTTTCTTTTCATAAAACGTATACTTGTATATATATTTATATTCTTATACTTATCAATATAAGTGGCTACATGAAAACCATAACAAAGTAGTTAAAAAATTTCAGATAAAGAAATTAAAATAATCTTATAACCTAATAATTTTGCTCCCACATGATACAAATCTTTAAACCTGACATGAACCTATAACAATTAATATTAAATAAAATTAATGAATCCCAAACTTGGTATGTGTTTAAGTGATAAAAAAGGTCAAAAAGCCAAAAAAGAATTGCCAAAGCTATTCTTGTATGATCTAATAATAGAATCATTTTTAGACACATAGCTTATCTGAACAAATACAAATATTTATCATGTTGTACTCAACCTGAACCAGTAGAGAATTTTGTTTTATGCTCAAAACGTGAATCGCGTTTCATCTGAAAAGGTCATACACATTCGTCCAGGTCTTTAAATCCCAAATTTGATATGAAAAGAAGTTATATTAATGATTAATATTATTATATTATTATCTTACTATTTTATGTTTTCAACAGCTGCCTGGGATTATAATGGAAAGACTCATATATTAATTTTTTTTATCTAACCAGTCTTCGGCATGTCGGCATACACAAAGTAATTCATGCTAGCATCCTCACTACCCCACAGTCAATGTATAAGATAAAAAAATGAAGAAAGCGAATTATCGACAAAATATTAGAAAATTGGAACAAGTATACTGAATCCGGAAGCTTCCAAATATATAAGCTAATATCCGTATCTTTATAAATTGTGTGAAATTAAAAAACCGCCAATCCATAATAACTGTGATAATAAAATATAGATAGGTAGGAAAAGAAAATTTTACAAAATAAATTTTTGGATAGAACTAGGGACGAAGTTATGTATGATTTAGGTTCCTCAGGGTTTCTTATACTGAAATAATAACCGGAAATAATTCAATTAAGGAAGGTAGACTGCGATGCAGTAACCTTGTATAATATTAATAATAAATCAATTCTTATTACTTGGAAAAATAATAACTTTAATGAGAAAATTAAAAAGTAAAAACTTAAAATGTCAATAATAATTAATTTAAGTGAAAATTGAATATAAATAATTATTAGCTATAAAGTTAAGAAATTAAACTGCATAAAGAGGATGTTGTTACCAGTGTAATGAATTATAACATAATAATAATAAAGTATAAGATAAATATATAATATTGATATAATGTCGAAAATATAATAAAGCAGTTAATATGATCTAAGATTGCAATCATGTTCAGTATAATAATAATAATAATGATAATAATGGGCAATCTTAGGGATGTGTAGGTGTGAGAAGAATTAATAAAGAAGTTGTGTGGTGTGAAAGTATGATATATGGGAAATATAATGAATAATAAAATAGATAATATGATAATGTGTGAATATTAATAAGAAGAACTAGTAAATAATGAGGATATGCCAATGAGAGAATGTAAAAATAAGGAATAATAATAATTAGTTCATATTTGGTATATAATTAATATTGTTTCATAAATAATAATGGAATTAATAATAAGAATAATTAATAATAATAATAAAAATAAGCCGAAAAATGCAGACTTTATTGAAAATGGATGATAGTCGTAGTGTCTTGGAATTTAAATGCGAAAGAATACTTAAATTATTCCTATTGTTTGGTAGTGTGCTGCGTATGGATAATTCGCACTGGCTGGGAGCTGAAGAAGAACGGTCTGATGGAGAAGGATTTAGAACTTACACAGTATACTTTGGTCCTATTGAGATAGAATATATCAAGTTGAGACAGATAGACACGATGACACAAATAGTCTAACAGTGGAATAGGGCTGATTTGGTAGTATTTGACTTCAATAATCTAAATGAGCTATTCCATTATAAATTAAATGTGCATAAAAAACGTATATTGTTATCATATTATAAAATAAGTCTTCACTTTCGTTTAGCATCAATCTATCAATCTGGAAATTTTATAGATCGCTTTTAGCTCTTGTTAACCCAAAAATAACTAATAAAATAAAAATTCAATTATGTAGAAATTTGTACAATAAGGGGCCTGGCTGATAATTTATATCATATAGCTTCACATCCTATACTTTATGAAAATTAACATTTTTCTGATGGTTATCTTACGCAGCAAATTTGCTTTTTTAAATACCTTTCCATATCACTAGAAAGATTTAATTACCAAGAACATATTCGTTCAACTTATATTGCAGACACTCAGCTTAACACATAATAATGTTTACGCTTCAAAATTAAGACTATTAACGCAACTAACTTACTTAGTCCTTTTCTCTATTCGTCTTGCTTCTCATCACTCCTTACTCCTCTCGTCATACTCTCTCGTTATGGACTCTCTCTACTTCTCTTCTCTTCTCCCTCTCCTTCTCTCTCTCTTCTGTCTCTCTCACCTCCCATTCTCTTTTATCATTCAACTTAGAGGTAGCCAACATGATTGAATCAAATGCTGTCATTCTCTCTCTCTTTCGAAATATATATATAAACTCTCTCCCTGTCTCTTTCTCACTCTCATTCTCATCGAAACAACATATCCTGTTTCCCACACCACTTCTCTTCATCTTCATCTAGATCTCATCTGTTTTGAACCGAAAATCAGGTCTCTCTCTTCTCTCTCTTACTGTCTTTATCCTCAATTTTCATCCCATGGTGGATATGGTTTGCTCTCTTTTTATTGATTTGGAGTCTTTTTGAATTTTAAGATAATTCCTTCAGCTGCTTTTCATTCTACGATTAATTCATCTGTGCTGCATAATGATATCCTACATCTACAAACTATCCTAAATCCTTTGACTTTTTAAACTCTAAAATTTTTTTACAATCCTAATGAATAATTTGTGACAATAATAATTACTAATCTTCTCTCAATCAAACTATTTATATATGCAATGGGTGGATGTAAATTTATTGAAAAGAACAGAAGATGTTCCATAAGATGATCTTTTAGATTTCAATAGGTACATATGGGTTCAGGCCCTTTATTTCTTCAATCTTGGGGAAGTCAAAAAAATATATTTAGAATATGAAGAGTAAAAAACCATGAGAAAAATGTGTTCTGCTATACTTCCAAATTTCACTCCTTTCTCACTTTTATACAAATGAATTTTCATCTCTTTGACATGTACTCTGCCAAAACACAAACATATGAACCTTTTTTTGCATCTTTTTTTTCTCTTTTATTTTTTTTAAATAGCAGTAAATGACATAACATGATATATAATATAACAGATAAATAGACTGTGCAGATAGATTGATATTTCAATGCTCACCCAACCACCATCATCTACCTCTGTTAGAAAAATATGATAATACCCATGCACTACCCTATACTAACTATTAATTGACTTCATCTATGCCTAAAAGTATATGTCCCGTAATGGAATAAGGGGGACTCTAGGAAAGTAAACTAAAGAACCAAATATAAACATCAGCTATATAGTTAGTGGCTTCATGGGTTGGTGAGGGTTGAGTACTTGAAGGGTGGATTTTTTTTTATTTCGTAACGAATTTATACTACCTTTAAAGGGTTATATATAATTAGAGGTATATATGAAGATACGTTGTTGAGATGGTATAGTATGGAGTGTATTTTCATTATTATTTCTAAACTTATATATATATATGACTAGAGGATAATAAATATATATATATATAAGTATATATATATATATATATATTACTATATACTAAGCTTATATATAATTAATATATATATAATATTATTCTTTATTTATTAGTATATATATATATGTATATATAATAGTTTTAGTCAGCATCCTAACTTACTCTCACCCAGGTCTATATATATATTTATAATTAGGGAGGATACTATCCAGAGGGGCTATGCTGATAATATATATATATATATTAATACTTAATATATTATTAATATATATATATATATATTATAATATATACTTATATGGTTATATATTATTAATTATATATATATATATATATATATAATAATATATATATATATATATAATTATATAATATATATATATAATATATATATATAATTATTATATAATATTATATATTATATTAATATAATTAATCTATATATATATATATAGATATATATATATATATATATATATATATATATATTAATTATACTAATATATATATATATATATATAATATATATATATTAAATATATTATTTATTAATAAATACATAAAATATATATAAGTTTTATAACCCCAGGTATTATATATATATACTATATATTATATAATTATATATATAATATATATATATTAATATATATATATTAATATATTACCTATAATATATATATATTTATAAATATCAAGAGAGAGTCAGGGCGACAAGGCAAAGATTTTATGTAACACATGCCTAATAAATATATATATATATATATATATTATATATTATATATATATATATATATTTTATATATATATATATATATATATATTTTAATACTATATATATATATATAATATAATTAATTATATATATAGTATAATATTAAAAGGTAAGCACACTGCATGAAGCTAATGAAACCATTTGGACTAAAAATATATTGTAATAATAATTAATGTAATATTGAATAGTATTATTTAAATTCAATATCAACTATCCATATAATAAAACAATTAAGACATATATATCTATAAACTATTATTTATACTTAAATATATATATATATATATATATATATAATATATTATAATATATATATATATATATTAATATATTACATATAATTGTTATATATTATAATTATCTATATTTATTTTAATATATATTATTATAATTATTATATAATATATATTATAATTTAATATAATATTATAATTTATACTATATTATATTAATTATTAATTATTGTATATTATATAATATTTTAATTTATATTAGTAGGTTGTAGCTGCTAGACTATCTTCCCGTTCTCTTCCACCCATGCATGCCGCATCCGCACTATCGCATCCGCATATTCGGAGATCCGCATCATTTTTCCACTGATCCGCATCCCAACCGTATCCGGGATTATTTTTTGCTGGTAGCGGGGATAGATATTCAGTGCTGAGTGAATCATGACGAAAACGAGCTGAGTTCTAGCTGCTACCTTATAATACTAGGAATCAATATAAAATAAGTTAGTATAAAGAATTGACACATATCGTAAAAAGAATAAGCCCAGCACTTGATACTCAGCTACCCCTTAAATCACCTATAAAGTATTGAATGAAGATAATCACTTTTATACGTGATATCTGACTTAATATATATTATATAATTAAGTATCAAATAAATATACTCCTATATATAAGAGCTTCTAACGGATAGCCTGTGTACCTGTAACTCCTACTCACTAATATATATATTAGGTCATAATTCATTCATTAGTGTTCAGAGTTCTCTCACAAAGAAGGATTTTGTGAGATGTTGTTGGCGTCGTTGCACTCCTCTGGGTGCGAACGCAAGAAGCATTTGAATGAAAATTTTCTTTGCATGGTTATAGGGCAAAGCATGGTTATAGGGCGACAGGGGCTAGCAACCCGGTCCCCTCTCCCTGCTCATATTGCTATTGAAAATTTACTCTTGAACACACGCCCCGGTCTCAGTATCACGTCGCAATAATCTTATTTATGCACCCTTCTTCTGCGCGCCTCCCTTAGGCCAAAACTCGGCATCTATCCTCTCCAGAGCATTTCCACTACTGACTGAGCTCAACCTACCTAGTTTTCTTTATTTCTCCCAGTCGGTCGGATTTCCAACACACCTCACCACTATACTCCGCTAAACCAACCGAACTATCTTCCATCCTTGTCGAGAACAGAATGGCCCTTATAGAAGCCAATCTCCGCTAAATGGCAAGAGCATGCTCGTACTTCATTAGTTTTCTTAATTCTTGTACTTGTAAGGTGTCACTCCCTTTCTAAATACACACCACCTCCATAACCCCTATCCTAATTACGTACGAATTCGCCTTTCTTAAACTCAGGAGGTACTGGCATCAGAACTACAATTTCCTTTAAGCCGTGACATATGGCTCAGTATATCCGTAAACTACGCTATACGTGTCTCTAGTATAGTGGGTCCATGTTGAAAGCGAAGTTTCACGAGTGCCTACTTATGAGATCGAGAAGGAAGACGCTATCTTACCTCTTATTTGTGTACCAGCACCATACTAGACTAGTCGCCGTGAAAGACCCTTCTGAGCATGACTTATTAACGATCATAGGTAAGCAACATTTACCCTTCTAGTTGAGTGTGTAAGACCCTAGCGCTCAATACTTACTAAAGACTTAGATCCTTTCACATAATATCCATCCAACTAAATTTAATAATATATATATATGACTACCAGTCACTTGCCTGACCATTTACTACAACTTTCCTACTAACTATACTTCTGTCAAATCATAATCTACTTGTTAACTACGTGCTATGTTAAAGGTAAACATATTAAAATATCCTATAAAAATAATAAATTTTTGAAAGTCAACATGAGTGACTCTACATACTCAATTGCTTATTTAACTTGACATCTATGAAGTAGACTTATAGTTCACTGTCAACTATTTTATACGACAACTCATAACTTATTCATTTACTTATATACTATACGTTTATACTTCAAGAATCACCTCATTACTTATTATACTAACACCCTTTAAGTATATATAATCTTACTATATATATATTCTACTCATAATGCTTTATTCATAAACCTCTTCTTAGATATACTTCTATACCACATATACAAAACCTAATAATCATCGCATATAAGTAAATATTTATATATATATATATATATATATATATAATAATAATTAATATGGATATAATGCTAAAATTATGACAAAACAATATCCGATTATCCTTATGTAGACACATTATACATTATTCATTAATATTCATATTTCTTCCATTAGCACTATACTCTATACTGCTAGTCGATAACTCCAATCCACATAAGAAGAAATTAATTCATATAAATATATATATAGTAAATAGATGTATATATATATTAGATATATATATATAAATATAGATATATATATTATATATTATATATATTAGATATGTATATAAGATATAATAAATATTTATAAAAAATCAGTTATAGGATATATATATATATATATATATATATATATATATATATATATATATATATAAGATAGATATTAAAAGTGAAGTGGACTTTCAAGGTTAGATTGACAGAAACAGCTCATTGCTGTTAGGTAGATAGATGTAATACGATCGAAATCATCTTATCTAATAAACTTATATTTATATACTAAGCACATAGCCTCTTAATCCTGAAGGTTGAAACGTTGGTCAGGGTTAGTATTTGTATGGTTCTGACCAAGTGGATGTGACGGTGCAAGAGAATGAGGCGAAACTTTAATGTCATTTAAAGAGATCCCTTCACGATAGCAAGCCCTGCGTGTTACAACAACAAAAATTCTTGAACCATCCCTAACTTTAACATGACCCGCGAGAGTTTCAAATTAATTTAGGATGCCTATGTGAATGGTCCGAGGAAATGGCTGCCTTCCACCTAGAGGCAGGACGGAATATCACCAGCTAAACAGAAAATTGCAAAAGTATATAAGGCAGCAGAACGGATAGGGCAGTTATTTCGACATATCCCTTGTAACAGAAATCAGTTGTACCGCACGTGAATCCCCTTTGCCAATGAACGTATATTTTTGGTCTGCAGCTGAAGAGTATTGCTCAGGGAGGTCAAAAAACACCACAGGATCGATGAAAGAAATAGTGCATATATGATATGTGACTTCGTGAGAAAGACTATGTGGAGAGATCTCGACTCTATGATAATGTAAATTGTAAACTGTTTGGGGTCTTTTGTATGTCTGTTGATGAATTGTTTATATAGAGATGATTGTCCATCCTATACTGCTACGAGCATAGTGCCCATCAGAGATGCCTCTACTACGAATACCTAAGGGGAAAGTTTTTATATCCATTTACCAATCTGAAGGGACAGACTTCGGACCCTTTTACGAACGAAAAGAGGAAGAATATCAATTTATAAGAAATCCCTAGAATATTTATTTAAATATATTGTTTTAAAGCATAATTTGAGAATTATAATGTCATGCACTTAAAATACTGTTTAAAACTTAAAACTCCAAATATAATGTGAAGGGTTAGGCTTTAGGGAAAAGAGAGTTTGTGGAGTGCAATTTAACTTCGATGTGGCTTGGGTTAATATAATATCCGATTGATATGTAATTTTATATTATGATATTTTATATATATATTATAAATATTATGATATATATATAATATAACGGTTATTATATACTATATATATATATATATATATATATATATATATATATATATATATATATATATATATAGTAATATATTAGAAGGATTAAGATTGTTATATAAATAGAGAAACATAAATAGTGGACTTATTAACTATAAAAATTATATTTTAATATTAATATAAAGTACCTGTAGCCAAAACTACTAAAAATTATATAACTATACTCTGCATATCGCAATACCTATTCCAACACATCGCTGACCTCTGGAATACGCTGAACATGTATGCAGGTTAATAGTCCGCTCTACCTCTATATATATATATATATAGGTAACACGGGGACCACCTAGGGAGTAAATTGGAACTTTTAGGCCGTAGCTATAATCCCAACCTGTGACGACCTAACTCACCAACGTGTTCGTCTCAGTATCGAGTTTTTTAATTTCATTGTCCCCAGTATAGAAAAACTCCAACTTAGCTTACTAGCGGAAGGATTATGAACCATCGTATCCTCACTTTACGTATATATGAAGAGGCGTGAGCGGACTTCAACCTTCCTGCGCTACTCGAATAGAGGTGCGTTATTTCAATATAATTCTATATTATATATATTATATATATAGTATAATTATAATATATAATATATTATATTATATATATATATTATAATAATATATTAATATTATAATTAATATATATATATATATATATTATATATATATTAATATTATAATATATTAATATATATTATATATATATATATTATAATATATATATATAATATTATATATTATTAATTATATAGTATATATTATATATAATATATATCAATAGTATTAATATATAATATATATTTAATATATATTAACATATATATAATAATGGGCATATGATATGTTTTAGTAGTATATAATATGGTGTTAGTGTTAGTAGTCTTGTCATGTAAATTGGAATATACATAAAAGTATGATGTAAGATTAGTTAGAGGTCAGTGTGTTAATAGGAATATATAAATAGGAATCATGAAAGATACAAAATCGTTATATGATATTAATAGTCTAGATATATATCTAATATATATATATATATATATATATATATATATATATATAGATGATGGACAGTAGTATGTGTTATATGTCTTACCTTGGTTTTTTCTAATTATTGTATTATGGATGGGGTTTATTGAAAGATATATATAATATTATAGTAATTTTGTTGAGATAAATGATATGAGTAAGTAAATAGAGTATATAATATGAATACAGTGGTAGGTAGTGGTCCCTTACCTATTATTATGGAGGTAATGATATATTATAAGTTATCTTTATATGTGTTATGACAGAATCTATTAAATGAAGAGTTATTGAGGAGAATTAGTAGTAGAGATATTGGCAATGTATATACTATAGGTTATGTGAGTGTAAACAAGAGGGGGTTATTGTAAAAGTATAAACGTAGTATCAAGAGTAATAGGTTATGGTTGTGAAGTGAGGATCTCTAAGTCTCATCTAATAAGTATGATAATAAGTTATAGTATAGATGGTGAGCAGTCATGGAACAAGTGTCTGAGTTTAAATATAGGGTATAATATTAGTGATTGGATGAGGAATATGTAGAACGTGAATGTGAACATAAGTGTAGTATTGAAAGTTGTATGTATATATATATTGTGACGAGGAAGGTGTCAGCTGAGTAGCAATTAAATCTAGTATAGTATTTGTGAAATGATTAAAATAAGGAACTATATTAAGTGTGACCAAGAACCGCATTTTTATTATTATTATTGCATATTCTTGATCGCCCTAACGAACTCTTAAGTATGATTGACTTATGCGTTACTGGTATACTAAAATGATGTAAAGATATAGAGAGCTAAAGGTTTCAATGTGTTCAGTATATGAGCCTAAATTACTTTAAGTAGTAGTGAGTATAATATTATTACATATTAGTGACATATATTGGGTATTTAGAGATAAGTAATTGATAAAATAGAGAATGTAAACATATTTAATAGTATTAGAGAGTTATGAGTGTGAAGAAAGGGGGTAAATGAGAGAATAAATGAAAAGTATGTTGAGATTTATTATATTATTTTTGGTATTAATATGTTAGGAAGGGATGAATGATAGGTCGGTATAGTGTATAAGTGATCAGATATGTTATAATAGTGGTTAAGTATTGATGTTGTGAGGTAATATACCGACCGGTATTACTATAGTGGATAAATATATAGATGATCTGTGGAATAGTAAAAATGGGAATTGTAAGTCCATAATGTAAAGCGAGTAATGTCTTGCGAGGGAGAAAAATGTGAGTTGGCAGAGGCGTATATAATATATATATTAATAGTATAAGAAAGTTGCGCAAATGATAGACTGATACGAGACTGGTGAGAATCAATGAGGATTTGTTGAGTGTAGTAGGTTATTATGGTTTGTGGCCCACCTGTAGGTCCAGGGGATGAACCTACACTTTATAACTCAGTAATTATTACCATAGTGATAGAGATATCTCGTCGCGGCTCCCATTATGAATAATTATCAATATAGGGTAGTAGGTATTTTCTGACTGCGACTCGAATATGATTTACATTACTAATTAATGTTATATACAGTAGGAGTATCAGGCGGTAAGGTGACTTTGGCTTTCTTTTATCGAACATTTTGAGTCATATTCTTCTATGCTTTCTTTCCGATGACATGTTCAGCATATCTTAACTTATCCCAGTACTTATGTGAGTAGAGAAAATTGTAAGTATGATGATATATATTATTTATTTGCTTGATAGCATTTACATTCTTTTTTTTAACCTTTCTATAAAAAAATATTTGATAAACATATACCCTAATATTAACTTAATAAACTGAGATAACGTTGTATAACTTTGTTATAAATTCTTACATCATGTAGATTTAAACAAATAAAATAATATGGTTATGATTTTAAGTTAAGATACTCATCATGATTTATCATTATATTCGTATGCAGGCGGTATTAATTGATTTAGATACCTATTTTAGTAAAGCAAAATTTAGTTTTTATGTCGGATAATAAATTAATATTTAAAATGAGATGAGTAAAAGATAATTGGAGATAATGATAGTGAGTAAGAACAGAATTTAATACTATAGGTGAACTGATTTCAACTATTAAGTAACCTATACCTCAATTGATGTTGTTTTGTTGAAACAGTAATATTAAAGGTGTTTGATAGCCCAAATATGTATGTAGTTATTGCTAGTTAAAGTTAAATTTATCTTAACTCTATGAGTACTATATACTTTTATATAGAATACATTTTTCTTTAATTGATAATTATTATTTTGTTAATATATATATATATTTATTCTAATAGTATTAGTGTTAGTATATTCTTTATTGTCAACTACTCGCCTTAGCTTCCATATCATTTCATCTATTATTTTTTAATATTTACTAAAATGTAATTTAAATTATAAAATAATAATAATATAAGGTGTGCAATATATGAAATATTATGAAATATCTATAGAGTAATAACAATGTCTAAAACTATAATAAAATTCTTTTATATAATAAGGGATAGTGAAATATTGTATCATATTTGGAAAGAAATTAATAAATTTTTGACTTCACCTGACTTGAAAGATTAAGAGATAGAGTGAGAGACATTGACCAAGTTAGTTGGTGTATTCAAGTCTTGTTCTTTGTAGCTTAGAGCAAAAATATTAGCAAGGTTTAATTTGTTTTTTTGAGATGTGATGGAGAGGACCTGGGAGATGTTAGAGTATAGAGAGACCACTGAATTAGTATAATTCAATGAACTCTTGGCATTATACATTTTGTGTATTCAATATGGATATAGATTCTATCTGCAAAAAATTAAACTTTACTTCATCCAAAAATTGTAAATAACTTGTGCTGTGATATAGATTTTAAGACCTTGAAAATACAATTCCAGTCTATAGGTGCTCAATTTTTTCATGTCTTTAATAGTTAACTGTTGGATCGTATTGACAATATCTATTGACATATTCTGTTTCTTTTTTTACGAAGACTTGAAATCTATGCGGTTAAACTTGATCTGACTTTATAAAAATCTAAGTACAAGATAACCATTTGTATTCTTATCTGCATTATTGTTCGAACGTTTGAGATCTGTATTGAAAAAGTTAAAAATGGACTATCGCAGAACATACTAATCTCTATCTGCGAACTCTTACGTAAGATTCTGCCTTTTCTTGTACCTAAAGCAAGCTCTTTTAAAGGAAGTACATACAGGATGTTTATATTTGATTGTTATTAATCAGGAATTAGGCACTTCGTCAATATATAACATAATGATATTAGCTCATAATTTATAATCATATATTTAGTTCTTATTATATTGTCAACATAAATTTTTAAATTACCTATATATTACACTATAATGTCACTAGAATCAATATATTAATAATAATTCCATTAATATTACTTAATATCACTAAGTACTTATTATATAATAAGTAAAACCTTAATTAACTTTCATAACTTTTTGAGAGTAAGTGGTTGGTCAATTTTCTAATAATTATAAGATTAAGACAACCTAAAATCTTTGTTAATATGAGGGACCATTTAAAGTATTGATATGAATAGTGTAAAGTTATGTTTATATATTTTTTAAGAAAATAGACTTTTTACCAGACATAATTTGTTTTTCTGTAATAACACTATATTAAAACGAACTATTATTATAAAACTTATTAAATGTAATAACTATATATTATACTCTATATATATAATATCTTATTGATTTAGATAAACTCATTTGATATTATAATTTACCATTATAATATATAGGTAACATATAAGTTAGGTATTAAGTTTCGTTTATAAAATAAAAAATTTAAATATTATTTTTAATTTCTTATATTTTTTTATATTTCAGAGATATGACTGAAACTGAAAGAACTTGAAGCAGTATATGTAACTTCCTGATGGTTTTAACGTAAAAATTAGGGTTTCAACACTTTGTAGGATTTAAATGTGACGAAGTAGTTACACTAAAAGCAGTGATATCTAAATGAGGAGAAGGATAGTTTATATAATATGTTCAGAAGTGCAACTTATGTAAACTAATAGTCAACTTATATGAGAAGCTAGGCCTTATAAGATAAAATAATCATTAAAGTTAAGACATTGCTAGTATTAAAATTGTTCAATTAGTTCGGAATGTAGTTTTATTCAGAAAATATGGGTATTTGGTAATGTAAAATGTTGTGAACGCATACAATAATGAGTGTAAACTAATTTACTGATATCAAATTTAGTTCAGTATGTAACACTCAAGAATAGCATCTATGATAATGTATAATCGTATCAAAATAGTTCCACTTATATAATATACACTTTGTAAACACACTCACTGTAGTATGAATAAGTGTGAGTGAGAAATAGATTATATATGAGTTGTAAATGTCCAGGAATGCTAGCAATTGATTGCATTAATACATGTTACTTCAGTCTTCCCAAATTTTAGTATGATATAAGCTTATAATAGCAGGTATACTACATGATATATAGATATGAATTATGTTCTATTAAAATTCTAGCAATGTCATGCAATTCATTGAATTAGTTACTTTCAATAGACACTAGAATTAACCACATGCTAGTACAAAAATATTTAAATGTTTAGAAATGCAGCTATGTAGGAAATGTATCGAAGAAATCATTTTACAAGTAACATATGCTAATACCTATTATAATGCTGGTGTGTAAATAATTGATTATATATGTATCTCAAGTAACCTAGAAATGCAGTTATATATGAAAGTAATCGGAAAAATAACCTTTGAGTTCCATATTGTTGAAACATGCATATATATAAAGTATAACTATTCGGTGAAGACAATTTTACCTTCACTAATGAATTTGGGAAATGAGTGATATCATATTGATACAAGATTAGAGCTACAATCCTCATGAGCTCATAGTTATAGCATGTATAGGCACATGGGTGTAAGTAGAGAGACGTTTTGATGTTTGAAGAGGTGATGTGTGAACAGAAATTTCAAACTGTCTATAAATCTAACTAATATTAAATTTATAGCGGAGATATCTCAATGTTTATAATAATAATACCATCTATTAAACCATTATCCTTATACACTACGCAGGTAGTGGGTGATAATTTAGATGCATTTAATTAGCAAATTAAAAATAATACGAAAAAAATTAATGATTCTAACAATCTTGCTCTAGAAATAAATAAAGACAAGTTACTATATCAATGATTAGAAGAGCTATCTCAAGTGAGAAAGGAAATAAAATAAAAATATAAGCTATATCTAAAGTATATACAGAAAACCAATTTTGATACAGTAAGAATACATAATAATAAATAATAATAATAATATATTATATAAAACTAATTTAACATTATTGTGAATATGAGATATCAGTGTTAATATCTTCCCTATGAGATGTCTGAGAGCCCCTGGTTTGACTCCCCGAAGAAAAAAAAAGTAAAAACAATAACATTAATATATATATATATCAAGCTCAATCTTATCACATAGAAATTTAGAAATGATACCCACAAATTAACACTGGAAGAGATACCAATATATTTGAAAGAAAGAGAGAAAAGATTCTCTACGAAGCAAGTATAGATAAAACCTAATTTTCATCATTAGAGGAGTTGTGCATTCTCAGTTTATATGAAATAGTGAACACTCAAGATTCACAGAATTTCTCTCAGAGGAAAGCGCGCGTAGGTAGGTCCATAAGATCTAGCCGTATGAGAGACTCGATAAAAAGTAGGGGGCTTACCATGACACCATTCCTTTAGGTTTATAACCGCTGTAACAATTGGAATACGTGGTGACGGACGAAATTGACGAGTACCCGACTACATCGTTCGTCCTCTATGTCTCTCGACCAATTCTACTTTTCCTTTAGAACAAGGGCTAAGGAGAGAAAAGCCATGAGGAGATATCCCGTGACTAACCGAGTCAGATTTTATCTTATATCATAGGACAATATAATAGTCTCTATATATATGGAAAAAAAATAAAGTGAGCGTCTGTCAGAATATTGTTGCAATGGAGGTCGCCCTCATCCGTTAATCATTCTAATTTTTGGCAAGGCTCATATTCAGAAAGGGGAGAAATGAAATTAATTTGTAGAATACGGGAACGGATAGTAAGTCAGTGGATGAAAACTGAATTATGTTAAGAACATCATTTTCCTACATAGTGGATAATAATGCGATCGTCTAATAGGCCATTAAGGAAGAATATATATTATAAAAATTCATATATAATGAAGCTAATCTTCTAGTCTCTCTCCCAACTAGTGTCCACAAAGAGAGTACCGATTAAAAAAAAAAGTTCATAACAGTATAACAGTCAATTTCAGTCTAAACAACTTCAGTAATCCAAGTAGAAAAGATACATGTCGCAATATCTCTCCGAGCGTGCATCGAGATTAACGGATGAGAATATAATGTTGCTGTATCCATATATATTCTCACCCTTGAAAAGACTGCATAAAGAGATAATTGACAGGGACTTATGTTAAATATAGTCAATAGTTGAAAGAATAAATGAAATTATTCAATAAGGAGATTCCATCTTTTTCCTTTTGTTGATTGACATGTGACTCTCTCATCACCATCCTATGTAGTGAAATGGAGAAATTACAAATTATAATATCCTTAGAATCAATTGGTAGCATTATCTTTATACCCAGAGGGATTATTAATGCTCAAATGTCTTGAATATAAGAGAAGTCGTATGGATTGAGAAATAAACATAAAAAATGAATAATCATTGGGGAATATACTCCCTACCCATCATACATAAGACCTCAATAATGGAAGACGTATTTACTTCGAGTCTCTCTCTCTTACTTACTTTACTTACTCTCTCTTCTCTCTTACATCCTTTCTGTTTGGCTAAGCAGTCTTCTCCTGAGTACGACGTGATCGGCGCGCTCGTGAAGCATACAACTTCTCATCTGACAAACTATCAATACGTCCTCTCTTCTCTGTCTACTCCTTCTGCTGCTGAGTGCTTCTTCCTCTCCCACCAGCCGTCAACGCTCGTCCTTCCTTGACAACTTCTTTCTGATCCTCGTCTACTCTCCTTTCCTCTTTCTCCGTATCTTCGTGCTCCACTCCTTAACATCTCATCTCTCCACAGTCTACTATCTATGTCACTCGAGACCCCCTCTCTCCTCTCTCGTCACATATCTTTGCCTCGTCTCGCTCACTCCCTCGTCCTTCCTGTCTCTTCCTATCCATCTCATCTTTCACATCTCATCTTGCTTCTGTTCTCCATCTCTTGCGCCTCTCATTCTCTCTGCTCCTCGCTTTCCTACTTTCTCTCCTATACTCTCCTTCTTCTTTGCGTCTTCTACTCTTTCATACTTATCTCTCTCTAAAAGATTTATCCCATTATATTAATCTTCCTACTTAGCATTTCCTCTTTACTCAACCTCTTATCTTCATTTCTCTTTCTCTCTCTCTCTCTCTCTCGCTCTCTCTTCTCTCTCTCTCTCTGTACTCTCATGACTACTTTTTATTTTCTCTTCTCTCTCTCTCTCCTTCTTATTTATCTCTGATCTTCTCTCTTCTTCTCTCTAATTCTTCTAATACCTTTCACTCTTACTCCTCATGCCTATAGCGTGCCATACATCTCTCATCTTCTCTTCTCATATCTCTTCTTCTCTACTTCTCTTCTTGCACACTCTCTCTCATTCATTCTCTCTACTCTACTCTCTTCTGCTATCTTCTCCTTTCACTCCATTCCATACTCTCTTTTGCATCATCTCGTGCATCCTCTTATTTGATCTAGCGCTTCCTCCTCTCTACTCGGTTGCGTCCTTGATCTCTCTCTATGCCCTTCATGTTGCTCGGTCCGCTCTTCTACTTTCTTGCTGCTGGTGGGCTCTGTCTGTCTCTACACTCTAATCTCCCAAAAAATCTAAATACAACAATACTATACAATACTCTCTACTCTCTCTCTCTCTCTCTCTCTCAGCTCATCTCTCCTCTCTCCTCTCTCTCTCTATCTCATCATTTCTCTCTACTTCATCTTTCTCTGAAATCTTTAAAATTTTCTACTTCTCTTTCTACTTTCTCTTTCTTCTCTTTCTCTCTTCATCTCTCTCTCTCTCATCTCTTTCATCTCCTCTCATTCTTCATCCTCTCTGTCTATCTATTCTATATATATATATATATATATATACATAATATATATATATATATATATTATATTATATATATATATATATATATATATATATATAATTATATATATATATATAATATATATATTTATATTATATATATATATTAATTATGATATAATATATTAATATATATATATATATATATATATATTAATATATATTATATAATACTATATATATATATAGATATATGTAATATATATAATATATTAATATATATTATATAATATATATAGTGACTATATATATATATATACTATAATATTATATTATATATTATATATATTGTAATTTAATATAATATATACTATATCAAATAAGTAGTGTTAGGCTAATCCAGTTAATGTAAGGATAAGTTATACGTCGTTTATTAATTATTTATTACGTTAATAACTCATAATGGAAAACCAACGACGTTATTATTATATCATTATAAAAAAGTCAGTATTTTTATCACTAGGTGTAACAAGAATGTAGTCAGAAGTTTAATACGTTAATCCGGTTAATACGTTAACCGTCTATATATTCACAACTATGTAGATATTATTTAATATAATTAAAATTTATAATATGTATATAATATTATATCATTTTATTATTAAATATACATATCGATATACTTCTAATCTTAATTAATAATTAATAATACATATTAAAGCTTTATCAAGCATAACAAATAATTTGTTGTGTACTTTCAACCTATGAGCATTTATGCTTTTTTGTTTCACGAACATTTGCCGATTAGAATATCTATCCAATTAAGCGTGTATAATTATTATACCTTTAATTTAAGTACTCAATACCGGTGATGTCTCTCCGTTAAAAATATAGTAAATTGTCCTCAGTTTACTATGCTTATTATTATAACAGTTAAAAAACGCATAATATACTCAATAATATCCATATTATTAATCATACATCAAAGTGGAATATGAAGTATAAAGTTGCCATTAAGTATTTATCGAATATTGCCCTTTGACGTCCAGATACCGAGTATTCTACTGTATATAAGTCAGACATACGCGCTAATGTCAGCGCAGATTTCAGATGTTAGACTTCTATCAGTAATGCTTGCTGCATCACATTACTGTAACTAAATGGAGTTCCTGAGCGTATATAAGCTTTCATAGTACTGTACTAACCAAGATTTTGATATACTCATTTAGTCTTGGAGGTGCTGTAAAAACGTAACATTTTCTCATCACGTGCGAGATTCAGCTTAACAGTGAGTTCTTACACTCTCGCATATATACTCGTAACCCTCCATTATGAGCAAAACAATTACAGCCGATGGTATAGCATATTCTCATGCAAGACTAAGTGGTATCGTGTCTGTACAGTAGATACAGAGTCAAACAGTAGCAGTGACACGTTTCCTAATGACGATACAGAGACGATATGTGCCAGGTGCAACCATATTCAGTGGAGCCTCAGTTCCATTCATTTATAGTACTCTAAGAATATTCTATACCGTACTAGTGATAAGAGGCTATAATAGTTCATCAGAAACTAAATATATTATTCAATATTTAAAAAAAGTTGTTGCCTTTAGCTTAAGGAATAACGTTAGTAATCCACATGTATAGTGTCATTAACCTAGGGTTTAGCAGTTTATGCACTGCTTAAAGCCCGGAACGACTTAATGCTCTATCGTAGTATATTACTACTTTGGCCTTAGTTTATGTGCTAGTGTGCTATAGGTCACACGTAATTGAACTATTTTTATCATAGTTACTGATTGTTATTAAGTGTTTTAAGTTGAATGAGTCCATCCATTCATCTCTATAGTGAGTAAGTGGTATTAAGTATAGTGATAATGCCTACGTAAATGTTCGTATATCTTGCATAGTGAGGGCTGGTAATAAATTATCGATGGAACTTGTTATTATAGAACACGAGATAATTCAGTTAGAATCCCCAAATAGTGTTAATACTTTTATTTCATGCTGATCCAATATAAGCGCCCGTGTGAGGTTCGACCTACCAAGTGTTCTATCTGGGATACTATGCTTACTATCGCGTCTCTCCATAGAATAGAGTTAGCAGAGTACCAAAAATACCAGTATACCAGAGTATCCGCGCTATCTCTTTATAGTGTACTACAAACAAAGAACAACTGTCTACATTCAACGATAACTTATATTGAAGGAATCATAAGTCTATAGGTATATAACTATTATACGGCAGCAAGATGTAATCACCTCCACATTTGGAGTCAAATCAGTGCGAGCGTGGTTGATAAATAACGATCTATACTCCCAGATCCGTTATGGCTTATATATTGTAGTTACTAATAATGTCTCAGAGTACTCGATACTTAGAATACTCTATTAATATCTGCTCTCCCCCTCATCCACCCCTCGTAGTCCCCGGATACTTATTATAACGCCATATTATAGCTTGATTTTCTATTCCTATTATTAGTAGCGACCACTGCCCAATTATACGCAGAGTTTGAATACGATCAAGAATCACTAACCACTCTAGAGACAATAAGCTCTTGCTCTCTTCAACTATCAATCGGTATATCCTTGACACCTGTATCGCAATCTATAAATATATAGAGCGCGCTGAAATATTAGCAGATTTACTCTGGTCTCCTCCTTCAACTTGTTAACCAATTGTCACCCTGTTTATTACAAGTGGTAACAATGTGCAGCATCCACACTATGAACTCTATAACTACATCTAAAAACAGACATCCCTATAGTTTCTCCAATTCTGACTTTATCTCATTCCTTTGATGTATCGAACTCGAATGCACACTGTTGATATTATTCGACCAATATATTACTCACGCCATGCATATAATAAAGAATCATTATACTATTGGCGCCACATTACTCTTTCATTACTCGGAACACTAAACCCGTATAATTAACCGTATCAGTATAGCGTACTATTAATTCTCACAGTAACATAATCAGGATTTTGTGTACGAGCGTATCTATGAATTTTATTTGAATTTCACTCCTCCAATCCAATATGAAACTGTACCCTTTCTCCTATAATAACGCTTTTTACACGTCTTCTTTAGAAGCGTTCCCATAGTTACTCCTATACTCATATATATTCCTACTTCGAGGTCGCGCCTATATAAAGTGAATAAGCAAGTTACATAGATTAATCTATCGAAGATACGTTATAATGACTCATTATTACGGGCTTTACAGTCATCATTATTCTACTTTTTCATGATAAGTGATTACACAGTAGTGTCTTGAGGAAAATCAGTAACAAATATTTTCGTCAAATACATTTCTAAATGAATACTATACCGTGTAAGGATAAATATAAACACCATTTTGAAGTCACATTGAGAGGTAGTAGGTTTTTAGGAAATTTTTGAGAAAAAAATAAAATAAGTTTGTATCGAAATAATCGAATATTCTAATAATACATTTAAAATTCTGATAAGATAATATTTTAATAACTCTATAGTAATAACATGCAATTTAACGATTAACGGATGTAGGGAAAATTTTTTAACTCGTTAATAGTCCCTTATTTCATTTCGAAATGAACGTGAAAAAGCGTAAAATAGTTAAACGAATAAATTATTAAACGAAGTTACATTAAGCCGATTTTCATAGACATTTGTTTAATTCCCACCTTGTATATAATAAAATATATAATAATATATTATATATATTAATAATATTATATATATATATTATATATTATATGATATTACATTAATATATATATATATTATTATATATAATAATATATATATATATATAATATATATATTATATTATATATATTAATTATTAATATTATAATATATATTATTAGTATATATATATATATATATATATATATATATTAATATATATATATTTATATATATTAGCGTTAATATATATATTATATATTATTATAATATATAGAGATTATATATATATTAATATATAATTATATACTATATATATATTAATATATATATTATATATATATATTTATTATATATATATTATTAATATATATATATATATATTAATATATATTATATATTATAGGTATTCAACTTTACATTGTATATTCACTGATCTAGCTATATTTATATTCACTAATCTGGTATCATTTATATTCTCTGATCTGGCAACTTTGATATTCACTAATCTGGTATCATTAATATTCTCTGATCTGGCAACTTTGATATAAACGTAAAATGATATTAAATAATATATATATATATATATATTTAATATATATTAATATATATATATATTAATATATAGAGGTATATATGTATTATACGTGAAAATCCGGTCCTAGGCCGGATAATATTGTACTTTTTTTTTCCGAGTCCTCGATATGACTATAACGGTAAAATTTTTGAAAAATTCCTCTAGCTGTAGAACCGGAATTTCACTTTTTTTTTTCACTGTCATAAAAAATATCAGATTGATGGAAAGAATTTAATTTATTACATAAACAAAAAAATACTCACGATTATAACAAAAAATATATAGTAGACCTATGTATGTAGTCATTTACAATTATACATAGTGGTATAGTTTATATGCTTTAACTTCAACTAAAAAAATAACTTGTGATTAGTATATATTTCATATTAATGATATTGGGCAACATTAATTAATGTCGCTGGTCCTCAAATATATTTACTTACCAAGCACAGTTGCTCCGGTAACCCAATTTAAGCAGCCAATCGATATAAGTTAATATTTGAATTTTTGGGTTAGTGCTTAATGTTTTGAGAGATATTTTAATTTAGCTTTGGTCACTTTCCCCTTGTTAAATTATTCTTCTTAACCGAGAGTTATAAATACGAATTTCTCTTTGTTCAAAATCACTTATTCACTGCTACTACTTTTCATTCTATTTCATCCTCTTTGAAGATGCCACTGATTTTTCATTTATTTCTCACTTTACATTTACACTATTTAAACTGTACTCGCTATGTGTTCACTATTTAATGCATTTCATTTTTATATTATATATTAAAAAACTAGATATATAATATAAAAAAATAAGTATTTATATTAGCGTATATATATATATATATACTATATAATTGGATTAATGTCCTGCTTAGCTTTTCAAATCCTGATGATTTTGATTATATACTAGTAGGTACTTGCAAATCTAAGTTATCATATTGTACGTATAATGCTTACGTGTCTTGAAATGAGTATATATATATATATATATTAAGGATGGAACTCATCGCTCTGAACCTCTGTAATGCTACTACTATAATCACTTTCTACCTTCAATTATTTGCATATTTACTTACTCAAGCATACCATTTTCTTATACTACAAATTCGCCATTCTATCATATACATGTTAAATTAGTTCAAATATTATATAAGTTTATGTATCTTGGGTACTACTTCAAAATACTATGATAAAACAATTTATCTTGAGACCTTTTATGAATATTAATACTGTCGTCTAATATGAATCCTTTCTCTTTCCTATGTATTATTTAATCAATAAAATCCTTAAACTCTTAATGCCTTCTCTTACATACTATATATATATACTTCTTTTTAAATAAGTACTTATGAACTTCTGCTGCATCAATCCTCAGTAGTTGTGAGAGATATATTATACTAGTAAAAGAGCTTCAAAAAGTTACAAATGGATTAGATGAAAGAGAATTGATTATCATTATATGAGTTTTCTCCTATGATATAAACCATTGAGAAATAGGTTGCAAAATCATTTAGAATTTTTCCTAATACGATATTTGCCATTTTATAATTAGTCAGTCAATAAACTTAAATACAATGAGGTTGATTGCTTCATATATATATATATAATATATAAACTATTTGCTAAGAGGTTCTTTTCTAAACATTCAATTCATTTTATAGAAATTACAATAATATTAGCATAATTACCACCTTTAGTAATATTTTAACTAATTCTTGATTAATATTTGCATAAGTGGGCTTGTGCTAATATGAATGATGGATCTCAAGTCCTTTGTTCTTATTACAAGTTTTCTATTATACAGCTTAAATGATTTGAAATGTGTACAAATATCCTACATTTTTTATTAAATCACACTGTTCTTTTGAGAAAATAAGGCATCTTTAATAAACTGAAGTGATGTTAAAAATAATATTTATAATAACAAGAAACTAACTTGGTTTATATATATCCTGCCATAAATTAATTTCAAGCTTTTGTTTACATATATGCTTACACTACTCGAGAGGATCAAATGGATTTATAAGTTTTATTATATGAGTATTTCCCTTTATTCATAATTTTTTCATACATACAAAACTGTTGCATTTTATTTTTGATTATTTTAAATACCTAAGAATTGAGATACACTAGAATATATAATAACTTGCTCAATATAGTATATAGTATCATGATACTCAGTCTCACATTTTTTTAAAATCTCGTGCTTGAAGTAACAACGCCAGGTGACATATTATAAAAGAAATATAAATGTACTCGTTTTTATTGAATTAATTTAGTCTCTCTATATAATATTCATGTAGTAAATGATATTTACTGTATAGCCCTTATAGGAACTTCTATCGGTAATTACTAATCTGATCATATAATTTCTATGTATAATGAAATGAGTTTATATATGGTAACTAATCTTTCTCTACTATAAATATTTTATTACTATTATTATGGAGTAATGAAGATATATATTTTTGTATATTTTGATAAGAATGGACGCTCAAATAAAGGCTATATGGAATCCTCTGCGTTTCAGTGATATATAACTTTATAAGGGCTGGTTACTCTAATTTGACTAGATAAATTTTAACACCGATTGATGTGACATTTTTAGATGCATTATTGGTTATTGATTATAAATCAAATCTTTTTTTGGTGTATAAAACTCCTCTAAATACATGCACTTATCTCATCAGGTGAACTTAGATCTATGGCTCTTTTGTGGTATTTACCCTATGTTCTAGAAAATTAATGAATCCCTTTAACATATAATTTAAAAAATTTGTAATACTTCACTTATTATTATTCCTTTATTATCATAATTAAATATTTTCCATAATGTACTTAAGTGGCGTTTTGTACTAAAACGTAATAATTTATGTAATGATTGAAATAGTTTATATAAAATCCTTTTTTACATTTTTTATTAAGATAAAAATAACTGAAAAGTTCAAAATAAAAACCTCGGTTACCCGGTCGAATTTTTTATTTGTGATTCGGGCTTATTCTGGTTTCCGTCGGAACTGAAAATTTTTCAGTTCCGGTACACCTACTCAATAATTATATATATATATATATATATATATATTATATATATATATATTATATATATTAATATATATATATATTAATTATATATATTATATATATATTATAATATATTATTATATAATATTTATTATTATATATTAAATATATATATATATATATATATATATAATATATATAATATATATATATATATATAATTATATTAATATAATATATATATATATAAATTCAGTAATAAGGCAATATACTGTAGAAATAAAATACTAGAAATTTACTCAAAATATTACAAACACTATCTTGTTAACTTTATATATTTAGATATATATTTAATTAATATTCCTCTCTCTTTAGATAATTAATTAACAGTTTTAAATTTTATCTAGTAGAGTAGATAGATAATGGTGGACAGTTATCTTCAGTATATTATAAAATGTGAAGTCTGAATTCATACTAGTGATGTGATTTTTATGCGTTAAGTAATTATATATATTAATATAATATATTATTATTTTTTAAGTAGGATTATATATATATATATTCTCTAGATACGTATCAATAGATATAAATAGTTTAAATTTTAATTCTCTGTTTTTCTCTTTTAATTAATTATTATTTATTTGAGTAATTAGTTTATATAAATAAGAAGTACTTCGCCTGTTCTGACTCCTAATATAACCAACGCATAGTTGATGAGCTAATGCTCATGCGCTAACTAACTACACATCATACTACACACGCATGAAGTGAATGGATTAATATCAACCATATGAAAGAAGACTACCTCAGATTATTAATTTCTCCAAAATATGGCAGGAAACTGTATGTAACAGTTTATTTCCCAATATACGATAATGTGACAAGACAAAACCAAAATTTTAGCCTTATATTATTTTAAAAATCATTAAATATTTATTCCTAGTGATTCTAGACGTTGCCTCATTTAAATGCCAAATTTTGGTTATCCCCGAAAATATTTAGCTAGGGGAAATACCCTGAGCGTGACGTCTGCGGAGAGGAATTTCACATTCCCATAAACACACTACTCTGCAATAAATATGGAGGGACTCTCAGTGACTCTTCCCTAAAATACCTGTCTTATCTGTTTAAACAGGAGGTTTTGGAGTTATGTTCCGTACAAAAATTGAGCAAGAGAGATGCCATACTTCAATTTGAAGACGAATATCCTATAAGACATATGCAATTCTATGCTTCAATTGCAGCAGTTCCCCCCCCCGCCTCCGCGTGTAAATTCACCGACACAACATCATTCCAGTAGAACTCCACCCACCAACTCCAGCGGGACATGCAATTACTGCAACCTGCCCACACTGCCCGTGACTTGACTTTAGCAGCTTGGGATATATTACCGATCATCATAATCCTGCCATATAATCTCTCTAAGTAACAATCAGAAGACACATGCTCCTCATATTTGCTCTCATACGTATATCTAGCAACTCATCTCAAGCATATGTCGTCTCTCAACAAATAACTCCTAATTGACGATCTCAGAAGAAAGGTTACTCTTGATTGGATGTCAAAGTTATTTAAAAAGTTTTTCACTTGGTCTTTTAAAATTTCATTATGATCATTGGTACCACCTTTGTTATTTCTTTGAAGATCAGTTTTGAATGTGTGTGACAGTGTTCAAAAAGGAAATATATTTTATGGCAGAAAACCTCTATGAAGGGTTATTTTGTGAGGCACTTGAGATAAATATTATTATATTTTATTATATATTATTCGGGGGGGTTTTTTATTATTTTTCCATTCTCCTATCTATCTATTCATTATTTTTATTTCTCCTCAAATGGAGTTCGTCCATTACTATCCACTATAATCGGTATAATATTGCATGCGTCTTATTGAGTTCCATTGTGACTCCTGTATACATATAATGTTCTACTACACATCCGTTGCTATACACTTTACTACTAATCCTTGATAATGAGAGTTAATAATCATCTTGAGTGAGTGCAGTGGATAAAATTACTAAATAATAGAATATATTGACCCCCAACAAGGTTTATTATCTGCTAGATAATAACTATTAAGAGTCATATTTTGAATCCCTAATAGAGCTAGATACATCGTCGACCCATACAATTCACTTAAATGTCTAAATATGTCATAACTACGATGAAGAGTAACCTAATCGCTTTGCGCCATCTATAGCCATGCAAAAGCATCGACTATCATAATAGTATGTGCTATAATTTTTCCTCAAATGTCTCAATTCACTTCCTGAGTTGAATTATAATTATAGTAGTAACAAACCCTACATCATACCAACCCTCATAATTGATAGTATACATTATACTGTTTAATTCCTAGAGTCACATTACTCTGTAGTGATAATCCTCAAACACCCAAATGGCTCTCCTACATTCGAGAATTATAATGTGATATACTCTATAATCGCTATAATTGTAAATACTCTATAAATGAGAATTACTCGGTACCTTTTATCGGATATCACATAATGTTGATGTACACTCCTCACTTTCGATGATTTAATGTATTATTATTATTATTATTTATTATGTACCCCGAGATGGGTCTTTATGCATTTCTCTTCTCTATTGAGTGTATTATTATTCGATATTATTATATTATGATTGTGGTGATCTCACTATAGTAATGGTGGGATCTCGTTTGTCTCTAATAATATAAGTGTTTATTATTTATATCGGTAAGATTGAGTTATTATTATATGTCTAAAGAATTGGATTATGTTGCATGATGTGAGTGGCATTCAGTTGATTATTAATAATTAATTGATTATTATTGCTATTAATCTAGAGAGCTGTCTCTAAATTCAGTCTGTCTGATTATTGATTCTCGCATGTATGCACTAATATTCATCTAACTAGATTTATTGATCTTAATTATTAGTATAATGACTTTGTAGATTGTATTATATTTCTCTCATTTAGTTTAAATGTCTCGGCAGTTAATCTTATATCCGTGCATTAATGTATGTCTATAGGTATTGGTTATTGTATACTATATGTTTTATAGTATCATATGTGACAATTTAGTTTGTTTATATTCCTATTTATTATTCGTATTGTATCTATGTTGTAATATTGATGTATTATTTATTTTATTATATAGTATATGTGAGTTTTGACTAGTGAGTATGAATTTTGTCATAATATTGTACTCATAATCTGAGTTATTATATATTCATCTTAATTATCATATTAATAATGAATAATTTTATATTCGAATTAACTTAAGACTATCTATTATTGTAGATTTATTATTAATATATTATTTGATTTTATGAGTTTTATTAATCTACATATTCATGTGTATGTGCGCATGTGAGGTACATAAATGTATTTCATTTATCTATGAGATTAGTGATGACCCATCAATTATACTTAATTGTATAATAGATGTAATCCAGTGTTTTTGTCTCTAGTATAATACATGTTTCGGCGTTAGCTGGCTGATGATTATAATTTCCTTGTGACTCTTATGAAAACAATTTAGTCTCATTACGCTATATGGTGTCTTTTATGATAGTGTGCGTTTTGGTTATATTTTTTAAGCTTGTGATTTCTGTCAAATATGTGAGATGTCCTCTGAGTATGTTTTTTCTTAGTCGATCTTTGATAGAATATCCGTCATTCCAGTAAGGACAAGTTTTTAAAATAATTTTATATGATTACTTTCGTCATTTTCGTATGTTCACACTATTATTGTAAGAGTAATCCATTGCTAAGGAGTTATCGCCATTTGTACATAAGTGTTTAGATAATTGAGTTATAGTAGCTATGTTTATATATTTCTGTGTATTACGTTATTGTTATATATTAATTAGGTACCTTGTAGACCTATTATCTTAACATTGACTGTAAAATATATATATAATTCTCATAGGAACTTACCACACCCTTGATATTATACTGCTTTTAAAAAAAATAATAAACATATTTAATATTATATAATTTTGGTATATGAATAATAAATGTAATGTAATTTCCTCTTTTTGTGCTTCACCGTTCCTTTTTATGTTTTAATATATATTAATGATAATATATCTAATTATATATATAAATAAATTATATATATATTATAATATTAATAATATATTATTTAATATATATATATATTATATATATTATAATATATATATTTTAATATATTATATATATATATATATATATATATATATATATAGTATATTATATATAATAAATATATTAATATAAAATAATATTTTATATTTATTATGGTGTTTTTCTTAAGTGTTGTTATATATATAATATTATATATAATATATATATATATTAATATTATATATTAATATATATATATATATAATATATATTATATATATAATATTAATTAATTAATATTATAATATATATATATTACTATAATTAATATATAATATAGTATATATATATATATATATATATATATATTATATTAATATATATATATATTATATATATATTAATATATATAATATATATATATAATATATATATATATATAATATATAATATATATATATATATATAATACTAAAATAATATTGTTACTTTTAAAATAGCTCTACTTGATAATTATAAAAAAATAATAATTCAATAAATTAATTTTCATTTCAATTCTAATTTATATTTGATTATATGTCTCCTACACTTTCTTCATTTCAGCGCTTTCCTTTAGCTCTGAGTGTTCTTATTTTCTTTTTTCCATTCCTGGTGTCTAAGCGTACGTTCATGTCTCAGTTCTTCACCATCTCTACTACACCCTCTCATATGTCTCATCTCTCCTACCTCTCTCACCACCTCCTACTTCTCCAACCAATCTAGCTTACACCTACTCCGTCCCAATCACTCCTCACCACTCCTGCGCACCTGTAATACAATCGCCTCCCATTAACAAGTCTATGCTACTCTCCTTTATCATTCCATCTCCAATTACTAATAACTACCTCCTTCTGGAGTCTCACCTCCCTTCCATCTCTACTACCTATACCCCTCTCACCTACCCATACTCTTATACCTTAACTAACTCTCTGTTCCTCCATTCTCACCAATAGATGTATCCTACATACCATCTTAACTTCTCCTTCATCCGCTCTTATACCCCTAACCAATACCCATTTACCTCCACTCTACATCTCCTCACCTCACCACCCTATTAATTCCTAATACCCTCTCCATTTCATTACTATAATCCCATAATAAACCTCAGCTCTCTAATACTCTATTTCGATCTCTATAATAATATCTATCCAACTTCTTCCTAGGTACCTGGCATTTACAACCTCACCTACGAGTATTTCACACCCTACTCAATATCACGCTGGTTAGTACACAAAATTTTTTTACTAACTTAATACCAATACTTTAAATTATTCTATTGACTCAATATACCTCCTCTCTCTTATTCCTAATATCTAATTTACTATTTACTCAGACCCACTCAACGTACTCTCATCATTCCTTCTCCATACTCTATGTTTACTATACTCCTCTCATTCACCCTCCCACCCTCTACCCCATAATACTATCATTACTACACCTATAAAAATATATATCTATAAAATTCTTTACTTCTTCCAATACTACACATACACCCCCCACTCGTACCTCTAACCCCTCCCTCACCTCACTTTTCCCATCCTCCTCATAACTCACTAATCCTACTATATATATTTTACTTTATGCCAGCCACTACCCGCGATTATTTTAACGACCCTCTTATCTTCACGCTTCGCCTTCATACAATTACTCTTCATAAAACACACGCACCTTCCCATATCTACTCACATATTATAGTTTTCAACCCCTCCGCGCTCTTCGCAGCGTAGCAGGAAGGGGATAACCACATTGTTACTCAATCTTCATTCCAATACGTGCATCCTAACAAACCTCTGTGGTTCATCTCAGTTTCACCTACCCTCACTCCATATCTAATCAATCTACACCCTATTTGTTCATCGCCTCGACCCCCCTCCCCTTCCATACTCACTCACATTAACCAGGTCCTCGTCAGGCAAAAGTATCAACGTCTTCCATAATACAGAGATAAGAATAGCGACTGGAGCGAACACTTGGACATCCCTGTAACGATCGCAGCAATCCCTCTCACTCACCCTCGAAACCATTCCACTACTTCTCCACTCTGCCTTCTACGCACTACGTGCTCAAGCGAACCAGTACCATGCTCACTGTGGTTGGCTATATATTAACAATTCTCTGCCCAACATACAGCATACCTGATATTTTACTTATTTTTACCCCCCACTCCATATTTCCTCCAACACCCTCACATATTCCTCTTATTCACTCTATAACAAATAATGACACTTTCTGTTCTGTGAAATGCTTAATAAATACCGACTCAGTAGCCATACACTTTCTTTGTTATGGCCTAGACACCGCGTAGAGTCTCATTGCCCGTGTAAGAATAATAATCGTAGAATTCTCCACTAGAGAGCTAATTCAAGTATGGTAGGTGGATAAACTACATTGGATCCACACACCCCTCTTCGCACTGTAGCTCGAACATATAGTGAGACCTGCTCACCTCTACATCCTCTCCCCCAATATCTTACTGCGTATCGCAAAATCAAACCCATGGCAGGTCAATCTCACATCTGCTCTCAATCAGTATTTCATACCATACATCTTACTATCTACTCATACTCACAACTTAAAAGACATTATATACCTCTATAATATAATTCCCACATCCATCCTATACCCCTTTCCCCTTAATACAGGGGAACCAAACAACCATCCATCCCTCCCAATCTGCTATATATAATATATATAGTACCACACCCCTCCTCCAAACATATATTTATTATATAAAGCCTATATACAGCCTACTCCTATCCACCCCTTACCTACCTATATACCTATCTATGTAACATTTATCCATTTCTCACATACTATTAATATCCAGACCTGTCGGATATTATTCCCTTTTTTTTCCGTAGTTACTCAAGGCCCCTAATAATATCCTTCTTGATTCCTTCTTCCCTCCTCCCTTCCCCAATTTACATTCCCCTCCCCACCTCATGCAAATCTTCCTCCCTCACCCTCCCCCCCCCCCCCAACCTCTATTGTCATACCCACCTAAATACTCCCCCACCTACTCCTTCCCCCATCCTCTCCTCCTATCCCCTCCCCCTCTCCCCCTTAATCCTCTCCCCCAGCCCCTCTTCTTCTTCCCTTTTTTTATTTACTCTTTCCAAAAACATCTTACTTCCTGATTCAAAATTTTCGTTCAAGCCTTTTTTTCTACACCTATCTACATCTTTTAGCCTTACTTTCTTTACTTCGCACCTCTCTCCACCGTAGGCACCTCTTGCTCTTACCTATATATAACATCATATAACCCAATCTCTATTATATTCCGTATTTCCAAGAATAGGGCTCTTGAACCTTGATAGTATTGTTCTATTTTTCAGTAATTTTCTCATCATTGTCGTTTTCTATTTTACTAACACTCTCACCTCCTCACTTCACCAAGACGCGAATTTTTCTTGTTTCACTCATTCACCTTCTTTCCTAAGAAACTTCAGCTGTACTTTTTATAATTTTCTGATTTTCCTCCCATGTTTCTACACCCATCGTTCGCCATATGTTTTTACT
>JABUQX010082832.1:40000-41600 GCA_015478945.1 Trachelipus rathkii | reverse complement strand
ATGGTATTTTTTTTTTAAATGAAATGTACCAAATGAAATAGAGAACCAAAATAAAATACGGAAAGTAAAGAAAATGAAATTGAAATTTCAAAATAATACGAAATGAGCTTAAAATACTGAAAATTATCTAATAAATAAAAAAACGTTCTTTAATCCCACAAATGCCTAAAAAACAAAAAACAAAACAAAAAACAAAGCACAAAAAAAACAAGTGCCTATGCTACCGTGATGGACCTAAAAGAATCATTCAAGATACATTAAAGCACCTAAAAATTTTAAAAGCACCTAAATTACGGGAATTCTCTTGAGGAAAAAAAATAAATTCCCAAAAGTAACTTAACGATCTATTGAGAACCCTGACTATATAAATTTAAGATTTAAAAATATATAGTAAATCTGTATTGAATTTAATATCAGTATTTTATTCTACCTGTAAATTAAATTTAAATTAGCATTGCGTAAGCTATGTGTAATTTACTATATAAAAAAAATTAATTCAACCATTTTCATATGGCAAAAAAAGAATGAAAAAAGAAAAAAAAATAATGTAATTTTCATTCATTTCAAAAACAAAAATAAACACTAACAAATGAACTCAAACAGACAAACCACTCTTTATTGAACAAAAAAAAATGTTAAAACCAAGAAAGGAAATTTCTCTCCACACTTTAAACTATGAACGTGATATGCAAATTTAAAAGACATGCATGTATACATTAAAATGTGTATCATACTATAAAATCGTATGCATACCTTCAGGGTTTATACATAAAATAAAGTCTCATCTTTATGATTACCCTCTTCTATTAAGATTGAATTCTGCGTACAAAGCTGTCGACCTGTCATATTTTATATGGAAATTCTGAAATCTTTGTCACTCTATCTTTTTAAAAATGATATATATATATATATATATATATATATATATATATATATATATTATATATATATATATATATATATCATATATAATATATATATATTACTATAATAATATTTATATATATATATATATATATTTATATCTATCATTTATTTACTATATATATATATTATATTATTATATATATATATATATATATATATATATATATATATATATATATATATATAATATATATATATATATCCACAGTCTTAACCTCATTTATTTTATATCTCGTTAAAACTCTCACGGGGCATTTACAGGACATTCTTATAAGGAGATTCACCTTTGAAGAGCAACTTGTTTCCACACACACACACACACACACACCACACAACACACACACACACATACTATATTATATTATATAATATATATATAATATAATATATATATAATAATTATATAAATAATATATATACATATATATATATATATATATTATAGCTATATATATATAGTAATATATTATATATATTATATATTATATATATACTATAATATATTATATAATATATGTATATATATATATAATATATATATATATATTTAATATATATAGTTATATTATATCATATATGTATATATATATTAATATATATATATATGTATATATATATATATAGATATAAATATAAATATATATAATATATATATATATTTATATAAGATATA
>JABUQX010082832.1:22500-25000 GCA_015478945.1 Trachelipus rathkii | reverse complement strand
TTCATACAACTATAATTTTTCCTTTGATTACACGCAGCTCTAATCTTCATCTGTCCATTAATATTCCTGGTGTTTCTATTTCTCGTAATCTTAATTGAAAGGATCACATTATTTCTCTCTCTCTCCCTCTCTCTCTCTCTCTCTCTCTCTCTCTCTCTCTCTCTCTCTCTCTCTCTCTCTTTCTTTCTCTCTCTCTCTCGCTCTCTCTCTGGAATTTTCTTCTCGTGATCTTATTCGGAAGGATCACAGTATTTCTTTTTCTAAACAAGCTCCTAAGAGGTTGAGTGGTTGAAAGCGTCTTCAGAATTTCTTCATGTTATCCCAGTTGCTTTCTCTTTATAGCGGGGTGTTGCTCACCCCCCTGTATGGAGTATCGCTCACACATTTTTTGGTAGTCCCACTAGCATCTCTCTCTCTCTCTCTCTCTCTCTCTCTCTCTCTCTCTCTCTCTCTCTCTCTCTCTCTCTCTCTCTCTCTCTCTCTCTCTCTCTCTCTCTCTTCACTCTCTCTCTCTCTCTCTCTCTTTTGAAAGGCGGAGTATAGGGCTTTTCATCTTATCTACTCTTCTTTTGTAACCTAGTGTCTCTTTTTTTTCTTCCTGTCCGTTGAATTGTTTACTGGCTATATTTATACTTTTACTATTAAAACGAACACTGCTCTTCTGTTCCAAATGCCATTGAGTTTTCGAATTGTAAAATAAAACCCCCTTTTATCTCTTTATTGACATTACCAGTTTGAGGTCCTTTTACTAACTTTGTTGTTTTCTCTGATTTTATAATTTCCTTTGTTGTTTTCATCTAGCATCCGATAAATGAGCTTTGCATGCGAGCTCGAAAGGTAAGGCATCTTCAAAGAAGTTAAGAATGTGGGGAGTACTGTTCAGGTTGCGAGAACTGTTTTCTTCAACATTGGTAATATAACTGTTTAACGGTCTTACTCTTCTTTGAATGCTTCTATCTCATGCTCCATATCTGATTGACTTCAGTTCCTTCCATCTTTTAATAAAAAAGATGAGTTGAATGAGTTGAAGGCTAATACGCTGCCATTAATTTCTAACTTTCTTGGCCCCAAATTTTGCCGCTTTTCCCTATTTCAATAGGCAATGAAATGTCAGATTGTTCATAAAATTTCCCTTTAGCATTTACCCTTTGTACCATAAAGGGTGTCGCGTTTTTGCAATAAATTTATGTGGAGATCGAAAAATCCAGGCATACTAGTTGTAGTACCCCAATCTTTCCAGCCAAGTCTTTTATTCCGAGTTCTTTGCCATGATCATTTTATACCTTAACATTCACATTCCTCAATATAAAGCTTGTGTCTGCACCCACCTGAAGAGTTTGCATTATGTTACGTTTAAGGCTTCGATTTTTCTGTGCTTTTCTTCTTCTTTTATTTTCCTCCATAAATAAGACTTTAACTTAAATGTAGTTAAATAAAATAAAGAACAGAAATTTTAAATACAAAAAACTTTTTCATTACTTAATGTTTGAGGTGTGACATCTGCAGGTGGTGATTTTATTTGCTGTAGAATAAAAGTTTTGGAATTATAAAACTTTTATTCTAAAACAAATAAAGTCAGTATATTTTTAAAGTTTATATATATATATATATATATATATATATATATATATATATATATATATATATATATATATATATATATATATATATATATATATATATATTTATATTTATATGTATATTTATATATATATATATTATTATTATATTATTATTATATATTATTATTGGTTATTATTATATATATTATATATATATTGTTATTATATATATATATATATTATTATTGCTATTAAATTATTATTGTTATTATTTTTTCATATTAGTATTATTGTATAAATTAAACAGTTGCCAAAGTTAATCTATAGCATATAGACATTATTATTGTATATTATACATATATATATATTTATATATATATTATTATATTATTATTATATATATTATATATATATATATATATATATTACATATATATTACATACATATATTGTTATTAATATTTATTGAGCATATAGCTACATATATTATTACATACATATATATATAGTAGTTATATACAGCTGGCTATTAGCTTTACATATTATTATTTGACATTACATATATTATTATTATTATTATTATATATATACATATATATATATATATTATTATTATTATTATTATGTTACATATATATATATTATTATATTTTTTTATTATTATTTGATATTATTATTATTAAGAGCATATTATTATTATTATTATTATTATTATTACAAATATTCTTATTATTATATTTATGAAATTTATTGAATATATTATATTATTATTATATATATATTATTATTGTTATTATTATGTTATTTTATTATTATTACATATTATTATTATTTATATTATTATTATTATATTATTATTATTATTATTATTATTATTATTATTATTATTATTATTATATATATATATATATATATTATTATTACATATATATATTATT
>JABUQX010082832.1:0-17500 GCA_015478945.1 Trachelipus rathkii | reverse complement strand
GATAAAAAGCTAATTTCTTTTTTCTTCGACTTGATGTTCGGTATCCGTGGTTTCTATAATTTGTGACGGTGTGAGTTGTTTTATTAATATCTGGGCAATCTTTCTTCTCATGTCATCGTTTATTCTTTCATCATATATGGAAAAGGATGCATATTCCTCACTTAAATACCATAAATGACTAATAATTTTATGAATTGCTTCTTTAACAATAGATTTATCGTGTTTTTTGTATTCAAAAAGATTTTTAGTAGAAACCATGCTTTTACCAAAAAAAAAAATTATAATGCAACATATTCGTTTTAGTGTTTTCTCCTCTGTTGATGTTAATTTAAATTTTCTAAATAAATATATTTTAAGCAATACATTGCTTTTCCCATCCATCTCCCTAAGTAATATTACTCTGATTGCAGAAAATGTATTCTGTGTTATAGACTTGAAAAATTATTACCAATTCCAAAAATTCTTGATAATCGTGATGAAATTGATCCTCTTTAATTTCATTTTGGGCATACTGTAGGATCTCATTTATATCATCTTTTAATATTGCTCTTACTTTGAATCAGCCTCCCATGTAAAATATTATGTCTTGTAAATGTTGTTGCAAGTTTTTCGAAATCTTTTAAATAAAGGGATCTCTGTCCCTGTAGTAGGTGAAAGTTGTACTTTACTAAAGTCCTTTTATTTCATAAACAGGGTGTAGACAAGCAAAAAACAAGATATCACGGTTTAGTTTTTGCTCGAAAAGATAGCATGCACCGTTTAGCCTCCCTGTATTACTGTCAGTTGTGTCAAAAAACAAAAACTTGAGCAGTGTCCAGTAGTGATCATTCCTGTTTTGTATCATATAAGCTGAGGATATTTCTTTACCTGTTCCTGATGAAAGTTCTCGAACTCCTAGAAGTTGTTCTACGTTGAACGCTGTTGCTATCACTGGGAGTAGATCAACTAACCTTTTTCCGGTTATATCAGGAAACAAAAGGCGACAGAAAATAATAAAACCCCCTCATCAACATCTGAAATCTGTAATTTGATAAAACAAAGAAACACTATTCAACAACAAAAAACTTATACTCCAGATTTGACTGCACAAATTAACTCCTTAAACACACAAATCTCCCATCTCATCTCCTCCCATAAAAAAGAAACATTCAAAAAAAAACTCCTGGTTGATAGTATGGGAAGGCCGGAGGAAAAAATAACATGGCAAGTAACAAAACGTTTCCGTAACTTCCAAAACAACTCTCCACCCACAAACGAATCTTTAAGAGGACAAAAAAATTCCCTCCCTTCCCCAAAACAGCACTGCAACATTCTTGCACAACACTATTCCAAAATCTCCAAGAAACTTACCCACGCAAATAATAGAAAAATAATATGCAAGCTCACAGGGTCGAGATTAGAAATCAACCCCAACCCCCCATTTTCTACACGAGAAATAACTATTCTTATCAAAACCTTAAAAAACTCCCCAGATTCATGTCTGGACAACATCTCTAACCTTCACATAAAACTTTTTCTACCTTTGGCTATATCATTCATTACAAATATTTTCAGCTAATCCTGGTCTTTTAACTATATCCCTCCATACTGGAAAAAAACAGTTATCATCCCCAAATTAAAACCTAGAAAAGATCCCAACCTCCCTTCTTCATAACGACCCATATCTCTCCTCTCCTTCTTGTGCAAACTAATGGAAAAGATCATTCTCACCAAAATACAACTCAATTTTCACTCTCCAAATCACCAAAAAATCCCCAAAATGGCTTTAAAAAATTCCATTCTACCTCAACAGCCCTAACAAATATCACACAAAACATCGTAAACATGTTGAACAAGACACCATCCCACAAAACAATACTCTTGGCTATTGACATCAGTAAAACCTTCAATACAGTACCAAGACAAATACTTATTCCAAAAAATTCTAAACTCACCCTTCCAATAACAATTACAAAAAATTGCTATCCAATTTTATATCTGGACGCACCGACCAGGTATCCAGAAAATTGCTATTCCAATTTATCCTTGGCACGCAACCGAACCAGAGTATCCTGAAAAATTCAAAACCTCTAAAACCTGTATAAACTAAGAAATGGAGTCCCCCAGAAAGCCATCCTCTCTCCATTCCTGTTTAAACTATTTACAGCTGATATCCCTATCCCCAAACTACCAATTCAAAACAAATAACCTACGCAGATGATATAATCATAACCATATCAGTCCCTCTCATAACTCACTGCCACAAATCTCTCTCAAATTCAAATAATTAACCTAGAAGCTTGGTTATCTTTCAATAGAATGTCGGCCTTCCCATTCAATATCATCTAGATTTGATAGGAACACAATTTTACGCCAAGACTCCATAACTACCTTCAAGAACACACTATACATCGTTTAAGATCCCCTTCCTCTTCATCTACCCTCTACTTGGACGATCTTATCTTTAGAACCATCACCGCCTCCGCCTTTACTACCACAATAACACATACTTTATATAATCCAAAACAATAAAACTGTGGAATGGCCCGAAATTGAAAAGACAACTATTACATCACCGAATACAAATAAAATCAAAAACCGCCCAAATTCCACTTTAAACCAAAAATCAAATCACCTACTAAACGCTCGCTGTCCTCCTCATAATATTTTCAACTCATAAACAGACTCAAACTCCGCCAGATAGATAGTATAAATCGAAAATCAACTCACTCCTTAGATAATGTTGTAATAAATTCTATATTCATCAGGTTCTTCTGACCTAAGACTAAACAAGATAGATATTCCACACTATTCGTAAATCGAATAGAGGATAGTAAACAGGATGCTAATAGAAGCTGAAACTAGTCCTGACCCGGAATGTCATCATTGATCCACTGTGGTGTAACCACGGACCAATATACATCTGCTCGCTTAACAAAGAGGCCAATTCTAATATCAAATATGACATCCCCGCTCATAAAATGAGACACATGATGCGTGGCGAGACATTCCACTGCGTGGGTGTAAGGTGCAGATTCTGGGCCCATCAAATATATAAGGCAATAGCAAAGCCCCTCAAATACAAGGATTAACACAGTCCATAAAGCTTGTAGTGACGTGAATACTAGGTAGAGTACAATAAAGGACGATAATTATGAGTAGGGGCCTAAACGGGTGCATTGCAATGTATATCACCTATTGTGCGTAGTATAAACCTCATCGTACTACTAAATAAAGCCAATACTACACCAATATAGTTACATAGGCTTTTATTAAATATGAGTCTCTAGGGCGCCCTACTCTATAAGATATCACACGTCTATCTACTCATCAAATACTTACTTTACCCAAGAGATCAGTACCAAAATAAAGTCGTTATATAATATATACAGATATATTATATACACGCTATGGCAGAGATATAGTTAAAGTATATGTAATTAGTCATAGTGATGAATATGGTAGTAAAATACTGACTTACGGATAATATATATACTACGAGGGTCAAAATAGTACTGATTAGTTGAGATAATAACCTATATAGACAGTCCGCAAAGTAAAAGTCACTATCAAGTGATACCTCTATAGTATATCACGCTATATCTATAATTGTACAAGCATAGACCTACTGAAGATCAGATAGTATCCAAGAGTAAAGGTGTGTAGAAGGAGGCAAGACGTAAATAAAAAAGAAAGTGTGTTACATAAACTAATACTCAGATATAACCCACTAGGAGTGTTGGATGAAGGAGGTATATAGTATTATATTAATGATATATATTAGTGAAACAGCGAGAATATATATACTAAGTATTTCCGAAGAGATAATAAAGAGTGAGACAATGATTAAGAATCTGTGATAAGGAAGTAATAATTTCCATAAAATATAAATTCAAAAAAAAACAAACACACAATCATAACACACGATAAATGAACGCATCACCCCGGCGAACAAAGAATAAGAGAGTGTAAAGAATATTTGAAAATAAAACTGCTGAAAACAGCCGTAAACGCCTATAATCCACCCCATCTCCGTTTTAGGGCACAATGTGTATATAGATATAGTATAAATCATAGTGAACTGCCGGAATAGAAAGTATAATGACTACGATCTTTCCAAGGTTGTAGTTAATAGGGATCACTAAAATGCTATATAGTCCCAATGATAATATGAAAAGAGTGGAATTTCAATCCAGAGTTCGTTATACAAGATAATTCCAAGCAAGAACCACTGATGACGGGGTGAATATGACGGAGCATATGAACAAAAATTAGGTCTATGGGCACTCATAGGGGACTCACTCTTTAAAAGGTTTAAAAAAGACGTTTAATGATTAAATCTTCCCCTTTCACTGTTTTGTTAATAAGATATTCTTAAGCCAGATGTCAGTTTTTAATTAATTTTTATCTAGAAATAGGCTCTTACTATGATAAAGCGGATAAATGTGATAGAGTTATTATATATGTATAACCTATGTAGTACTCAAAACTTATAATCCTAAGCTAAAATATATGCAACAAGTTTGCATAAGGAACAGTACTTATCTGCGTATATAGACCTAATATCAGTACCCAAAGGAAAGTATAAGTTCCTCTGAAATATTGTTGAAGATTTTGATATGCATATACTATGGTGAAATATTTATGTTTCTATCAACAAACTTATTATAATATAGAAAAGAGTATAGGAGGGGATAGTGGGATTTACAGTCTACAAGTATAAGTATAAGTCAATAAGTACTATATTTGTTACTAGCCTATTTATGAGCGATTTAATCGTAAAGAAGCTCGTCGCAAGTATACTGCTTTAAATAATTAATAATCATGTGTAGTGAGCATTAGCGCTATAGCTAGTTTGCAAATTCTTCTATCCTGGTTATGACTTTTAGAAAACTCTTTTAGCGTATACACACTCAGGTATAGTGAGTCGAACTATTATACTCTGCGTTATAAGATCGTGGAATATCCAAGTTCCACTGGTGTTATGATGAATAAATATTATGGATAAAGAAGTACGGGTTATAAGGCATCTCTAAATAAAATAAGTTGGAATACTATAAATTATGAAGATGATGAAAAGTGGTAGTAAATACCTGTATATATATGTGATCCTGCATATAAAAAAGGAGCCACTCCGCTCAATCATAACGCCAAATCTGCACGATTGGGTTCATTTTAAGGCATTGGTAATTTGGTTCACTGCATTAATAATCAAAGCGGGACCGGTAAGAGATAATGGAGGGCAGTGGCTACGTGGGTGTCGGTGCAGGAGCATTCAACGAGCATCGGAAAGACATTGGTGGCCTTGGTTTTAGGGGGCTGGGGGGTGGGGGGGTTGTGTGGTAGTGGTTAGGTTAGGGGTTGTCTTTGGTTTAGGTGCAAGGTAGTAGAATAAAAAGAGAGACGGGAGACGAGTTAAAATAGAAGTACTAAAAAGACGTTTATTAATTAAATTTTTTTTTCTGTGAGATAGGGGGAGATACAAGAAGAAAAAAAAAAAATTTAGAGGAGAATTTAAAAAGCGTGCGAAAACACATCATGTAAGGTGATTATTTTATTTCAGACTTCTTTTATTTAGCTGCATAACCGGCTAAAAAGATGGTCGTTTCTTTTGAATGCTGGCAAGGCTAGCGAACGGGCAGAGGAGGTAAGTATATATGATATATAATGAATTATATGATATATAAGCTGGTATGAGTGAATATATGATAGATATATAGTTAGAATAGTGAAATATATAATATATATATATATGAGTATATATAGGTATGAGTAATGAGAAAACGTGGCAAAGTTCAAGGGGGTATATATATCTAGTATAGTAGCGGTATATATTATGGATAATAATTATATATAATGATATATTGGGTGTGGTGTTCTGAGCGCCTAAGGTAAAGGTGTTATATAGAAATGATTTAAATGCATATGTGTAAATATATATATATAGTTATAGGCTATAGTATGATATATAGGTATAATCGGGCTATATATAGTAGTATACTATGAGTATATATAAGTTTATATACTGATTAGTATATAGTTTAGATATATAGCTAGTATATATATATGATTATATAGATAGTAAGTAGTAGTGATAATCATATATCGTAGATATGACGCTAATATATAGCATCGTAGGTATATAGTAGTATAATAGGTATAGTGAGGGTCGTGTATATAATATAGTATAGTAGTTATGGTGCAGTAATAATATGGTAGTAGTAGTATTAGGTATAGTGAGGAGAAGTGAGGGGGGATAGTATAGGTATATTGGGCCATATATGTATAGGTGATATATAGATAGGGTATTAGCCGTAGTAGTCTAGTGACGAGATAAGTTAGTAACAGTAGCTATATATAGTAGTAGGTAGCGATAGTATAGGCGTGGAAGGTAAATAGTTTATATGGAGTATAAGGTGGTATATAGTATAGGAGGGTAGGGTAATGCTGAGTAAGGCTAGTAGTGAGGGTAGGGATCAGTATAGGTGCACAGCATATAGCTGTGATCGAGTCGTACATAATGATAAGAATTATGAGTAAGTAAGCGAATAGCTCTGCCTTTTTAACGTCCTATAAAGTATAAGCCTCATATAGGAGTAGATATATTATAGGTATGAGTGATGAAGCCATATAAGCTATATAGCACGAGGTATAGGGTATACGTGAGTACCGCTATATACTCCGATTATTATATGCTAATAAGGATGAAAGTACTCAATACTGTAAGAGTAATTAATCGGTATATTAGTAGATTGCAATACTAAACAAGACCACCATATCACAGCGAATCCTGATTTCAAGGTTCGCAATTCACGCCTCATTAGGTAGGTGATAAAAACCGCATACTAAATGAGTATTAATACTGTGTAGGAGAAATTCCGCTTCAATATTAGAATAATTTGAATAAAAAATACCGATATATGGAGGTAAACAGGGCATGTGGCAGTCCACTTAAAAGTAAGTTAATGCTCTTTAATCACTCACCCCTTCAGTAAAGTGTGACCTTATTAGCTGTTACCGTCCCGCGATCAGATTATGGGTAAGAGTCTATCTGGGTATTACTACAGATATATAAACTCAATTAATATCGAAACAGTACCCTTATATATATAGGATAATAAAATATGAATAACACAAATATCTATAGTATAATACTCGAATAGGACAGCTTATAAATATAGATCGTATAAAACTAATGAGCACCCTATATGTTTAAAAACTTATCACACTCGAAATAAGGGAGATCGAGCTAAACAGTCAATATGTCAATGACAGTAAGATTGTAGGTGCACATCATGAGCCATTAATGATCTAGTTTATGAAGTGAAGGGACTATTGAGGAAAACAGAACACAAGATCTTAGTGGATTATAAATATATCAATAGAAGGTCACTGTCTTATTTGGATATATATAATTATTGAGAAGTCTATATATATATAATATATATAATGATAAATATATATGTATATATATTTATCTATCTAATATATAAATACTTATATTCGGTAAGTAATATACAGTATAATGCAGCAAGTATGCCATGATATAAGTGACTTGAGTTTTTCGCTATATTAGAATATTGTATAAAGGAATAGTCTACAGTGAATGGAGAGTGGTAGTGTAATTATTTAACCACTCGGAATAAATAGTACATTTAAGTATGTGATAGAGTATAGCATATATATAAACTATATACTGCTACCTGTCATATGAGTTAATTATGAGAGTCATATAAGATATGCACTTAAGTATTGTATAGGTGATATGATGATAGTTTTTCTTGAGTTATAATAACGGGGTAGATATAGTTACTATTTATTATGATATGAGCTAATCTCTTGTCATCGAAACGTATTCTATTTACCACGGTGATTTACTAATTTATATGTCGATCATTAATAACTCCCCACAGAAAAACCGCCTATCATTAGGTGGTATACTAATAAATAAAAAAAGTATATAAGAATCAGTGGGTGTGTAGGCATTTGTTGTTTGCTACCGATAGTTAGTTGTAACTTTGACCATGCAGGAAGAAGTGATTAAAATAGCTAGATCTGCCTTATATTTATATAGCAATATAATAGTAGAATAGTAATCGAAATATTCCCTATTGTAAAATGACTAAGTATTATTTTTACTCTGTTTAAAATTAGGGACATACATGATCAGCATGTTCGCTCATACTATGATATATATATACTATATAAGTATATATCTATATGGTAAACTTAGAAATACATAAATTCCATCCTCTTGTTTATATTAAAACCTCGAATGTTCTAGTGAGTGGGGAATGAATATATAATGCTACAAAAATCATATGTTAAATAGCCTGAAACGATACCTATTATTTATCCTACCTTAAATTTTTGTTTATATATACTAAGTAATATAATGAAAAATTGGTTTAACATATTTGGAGAGCACCAGAGAAATTTGAATGAGGTATTTTTTAGATATAGTATCTGTATGATATATTATATATATATCCTGATAACGAAGTGTATATATCCTTAGAAATTCTCTATGAATGGGGACTGGGTTATAATCTATAAAATATTTTATAAACGCCAAAATGGCTTTTCTTGTCCAGTTTTTTATTAATAAATGACAGGCTGGAATATCTTATCAATTTTTCTGTTACTTAATAGAAATAATAATGCACTTAAGTATGTTTCCTTTAATATTATTTTCAATCAGGTAGTGGGAAAATAAGTAGATATTTCAAGAACGTAAAGTGGTAGAGCTGAACAAAAAAGACCAAATCTCGAGAAAGCGTACGAAGTCGTTTTAAACGGAAAGCTTGAATGGAAGATTACCGCAGTAGGGAGGTCTTCAACTCTAAAAGCTTTTTCAAGGTGAACACTAAGGAATAATGAATTCTTTGCTAAAAAAAAGGCCCTGGGTATTGAAATCATCACATAATGTAATATCATCACATGATGTAATCAGGCTAACATTCCCGATGAGAGTGGGCATATGGATCAGCAGCCGCTTCATCTGGTCTCTTTCTTTTCCTCCTGCTAATGCTAAAGCTTCAACTAATTTAAATAAAATTAAAAAACAACAAAAATATATTACTGAACTGAACGTTAAAGATTTTCAAAATATTTAATACTATAATAAATATGGATATATTGTATTAAATTTAATAATGAAATATAATATTATAATATATAAAATATTAATTATAATAAAATATAATATATTAATAATAATGTTAAAGTAATAATAATAAATAATATTAAACGTATATATAATAAATTATTATTATAATCTATATTATTATATATATAACTCTATATATTATAATCGTGAATATTATAGAAGTATATCAGAAATATATCTTTATTCCCTAACAAAATATCATATATATGAAATAATGTATTAAAGAAATATAATGACTCGTAAATTAAGATTTTATTGTCATTAATAAGTAATAAGTACGATTTGTAAAATAATTCACGTAAATTATAGCAATGTTTATCCTATGTACCTGTCACCCATTATATCGAAATGAAACTATATAATAATATTAATATACTAAAGTGCTATTATTATAATAAAAGTCATATATATAAACTTCATTATCCAGAAAATACATATATAATCCTCCGCGCCTTGATTTAGAGCTACTTGCGCTTATATCGAATAAAATTTCACGTTATAACTAATATTCATATAGATTATTCACGAAGAACATATCAATACAATTAAGAGACACATCCAAACACCATCTCAATCACATAACCTACTTCAATCAAACATGTCGCTTAGAGGAAACATCCACTTAATATGTAAGAATACCTATTTCATAAGTTAAATATACAATCTACTTGATCTTCTCGATTCGTAGATAATGATATTTTACTATAAAGAATCACGGTAATCATGAGAATAAGAATTAATAACTAATTTATATATAATATATAATATATTTTATAACGCTGTGAAGGTTGGTACTTTAATAAAAGATAAGTACAAATTAATAAGACAATAATACTTAAATAGTTAGTTCTGATCTGTTAGATTTTATCTATACACAAGAAGTAAGGATTAACGGTGATATATATATCGCTAAGATGGATTTAATGGTTATTCTTTTGTCATATCGATTATTAAATAGTAATAATTAATATAATATAATATATATATAATAATTATATATTATAATATAATAAACTAATATATATTGAAAAATTTAAATTTATATTTTTAATTTCTTCAATTTGAAATATTAATTAATACCATATAAGTGATGTCTGAATAATAAAGAATAAAATATATATTGTAATAATATAGTAATAATATATATAAAAATGAATCTATATTACATAATCGAAATGAATTATTTAGAACTAAGTTTGAACTCAGGATAAATAGAAGGTATCACGTTACATATAACATATATAAGAAATAAGTACATATTAATAACATATTAATATATATTATATATAATATATCATATGAATTATAATAGTATAGATAATTTGCCGATATATATTATAATAAACCTAGAAATATAATATTATATCTAAATTGTGTACATAAATACTATATAATTAAAATCCCGTAACAGTGGCATAAAGATAAACGAATCAGATGCAATAAGTAAAAGCGAAAAAAAAAAAAAAAATAAAAAATGAACATTGATACGTTATAGATATAAGTGATACAACCAAAATCTGGCTCCCCTTTATTTGCCACTGGGTCAATATTACACTCAAATCATAAAAAAAAGGGCTGGACACACTCAGAACCAGCCCTCCAATTTCTAAATACTAAAAAGACGTTTCTTTATTAATTAAGAAATTTTTAGAGATTAAATGAAATTAACGGAATATAAAAAATTATAATATATAGCTATAAATAATATAAGGAGAGTTATGCAACAGTTCGATTATTTTTGTGTTCAGGTGTTTATATTGGTTTTATTTTTATATTGATTCATCCAAATTATAATATAAAATTTATACAACAAATGGGAGAATATGGTAAAATCCTCAAAATGGATAAGCAGTAATTATATAATATAATAGATTATGTTACTATAAATATGTAGTGTAGTGAATAATGGATATGGGATTTATCTTTCTCCATCTCTGTACTGTCCTCTCGCTCTTCTCCATGTTAATGTTGGCACATATTAGTTCACTTTTAATTTGACGAATGAGATCTCTCTATTGTCTCTCCATCTATATGCTCACGATTAAGGTGATTATCGGCAACCTCAGTGATTTACAACATATAATATTATTCACTCTCTGAAAGGCACATAACCTCCTCCTCGGAATTTAAATCAGAGCGGAAGTGCCATCTATCGGATCAAATCAACAAGAGCCGCAACTCACCGTCAATGCTGTCCTGTTTGCTGCCGTCTATGCTGCGCTGATTCGAAGTGAATGTCTATACCTTATATATTCCCTTTCATATCAGCAACACACAGGGAACGACGACCACCCTTACGATTCAGATTAACCACGCGTAAAAACAGCTATGAAAAAAGATATGCTCAAATCTACTTCAACTCAGAAATATTTTATTAATACAAAAATTAAACGGCGCTTATGTATTCTAATCTTAAGCGACTTAACTTGACTTATTGGAATATACCTCACTCCACTAAAAGAAAATGAAATAAGAGAAAAAAAGTAAAGTGAATTATATAAGAAAAAGATAATATGGAAAGAAACATATGGAAATATGATAAATGAAAAAAAAAAAGAAAAAAAGATTATAAATATATTGGGAAAATATAAAAAAGATAGAAGATTCAATTATTATAGCTTCAGTCTTATAGATTTATAAATCTAAATATTCAATCAAGAGTTTCTAATATATGAATAATAATAATAAGGGGTAGAATTAAGAAACTGCTAAAATATAAAATGAAGAAAGAGATAATTTATTTACGTGTGTTTTGACTCGACTTATTTTAATCTGGAGAGATTCGCATCGATTGAATAGGAGCGAGAGGGTGATTCTTGTGATCACTTATCAACCAGCACCGGTGATTGAACACCTCGGCTGTGAAGCCGTAATCACGTGTGAAATTCCTGACGAAAAGAAGCCGAAAAAATTACTACATGTTCAGCAAGCGATTGACTACAGTTCAAAAATTTCGCATAAAACCTGAAGTAGTCTGATTATGATCGGACTTTGTTCATGAGATAAGGAGATTTTTAGTAGATATTCAGCACTATAGACCTGATGGAACAGAAGAAAAGATCAGGAACATATCAATGTTTCAATGCACGAATAAATGACAAAGAACAGAGGGAAGTTAGTGAAAGCACGGGGTAATAGAAAGCGTGATTTGGAAGATAATTCCGCGGATTGTGGATGAATATACACCCGGATAAAAGAGAAGTGTACTAGATAGGTAGAAGCGTTCAGCGATAGGCTAGGTGATTTATGCGTTTCCAGATATGGGTAAATTACGAGATATAGAAGAAGAGTAAACAGAGAGGTAGAGCTAGGTTGAGAGGCGCCGTAGTTTTGTAGAAGGGGGAGGGCAGAGGTGGGATGAGGGGAGGAGTGAGGTAAGACGGAGTGAGAGGGATAGAGGGAGTACTCGGGCTCGTGGAGTGATTGGAAAAGGAAAAGAGTTTGGAGTGGGAGAAAGAGTCAGTGTGGGGGAGGGAGAGAGGAGATGATGGGTATGTTGAGTGAGTTAGTAAGTGTCGGGAAGAGGGGGTTGAGGCGTGAGAAGAGGCGTGTGCGAGGGGAAGTGAGGCGGAACTATATGGTAAGGAATTAGATGATAGGGTGTTGGTGAAAAGACGATTGAGGGGAGAGTGAGTGAGGTGGGTTGTGGTGGAGGGAACAATAGGAAGGGAGTGATGTAGGGAGGGGAATAGGGGTTAGAGGGAGGGAGAGTGGAAGTCAGGGGAGAGAGTGAGGTGGAGAGGTGTGTGTTGAATCAATAAGGATTAGTGAAGGAGTTGGGAGTGTGGAGTTGATGTGGTGGGAGCGGGAACGCGGAGATGGATAGGAAGTGAGTCGCGGAGTGTGTGTGGTCGGTAGTGGCGTGGTCTGTGTCTATTGAGTGATGTGTGTGGGTGCCTAACGGGTGGAGTGATTAAGGGAGTGGTGGGAAGGGAGCGGAAGGTGGTCTCGAGAGAGCGTAGGGCCGGCAAGAGAGAGGAGGTGTAAGGTAGGGGGTGTGGAGTGGGTGAGTATGTGAGATGAGGGGGTAGTTGTGACAGTGAGGGTATTGGTGTGTGTGGTTGGTGGTGGGGGAAGAGGAGTACGGGTGGGAGGAGGGAGTAAGCGAGTAGTGAGGAAGTCGGTGTGGGTAGATGTGGTGGTATAGAGAGAAGCAAGTGAAACGTGGTGCATGGTTGGAGGTGGGTGTAGGGAGGGCTGAGTAATATAGGGTAGTTAAGGTAGGATGGCGGGAGTAGTGGCAGATGTGAGACGGGAAAGGAATGAATTAGGTGAAGTGTGAATGGGTAAGTTGAGTGGTGTTAGTGGGAGCTAGGTGTTTGAGGGAGTAGGAACGGTGCGTAGGCTTGGACGAGGCGATAACCATGGGTCGATTGTGTCGGAAGTCTTGGGACTTTGAGAGCGTAGCGGGGAGTATTGGCTAAGAGAGAGTGCACCAATAGCTAATACGGGAGAAGGGGCGCTCGGAGAATTGAGAAAGCACATAAGACACGCGGATGATCTCCAGTCTAGTTTGCGTACCATATTACGGTGAATTGATTTTGGATTACGTTTCGGTGGGATTACGATTGTGGAGCACGAAGGACGTGTTGGGGCTAGAGTTGAATGAGGAGAGGAGGTGTAGATGAGGCGAGGACGTGTCAGGGATAGCGTTCAGAATTTCTTGCAGGGACGTTCAAGTGGCAGTAACTCTGTGCTCGAAAAAGTTGATGAAGCTATGTCAGAACGATTAGGACACGGTTGTCTATGGCTACGGAACGTGTGGATGCGTCTAAATACGAACTGAAGCGCCACCGCTGAGAACGAAAGAGAGACACGGCCGCGACGGATACTGGCCGTGGAGCCGCGTGGCTGCGTATCGCTGATGCTGACGAGATCGGAGAGTGTATCCAGGTTGATGTGTGTCAGGTAAGACTTGTCGAGTGAAGTGGGGGCGCGAGATAAGGCGATCACAGAGGAGGCGCTAGTGAAGGCGAGTTGCAAAGCCTTTTAGAGTGTGTGTGCGTATCGTGGATTTATGCTGCGAATAGTGAGTGCAAAGATGATCTATGTTGGAAACCGGTGTGGTGAGGGTGGTTTTATGAGTGCTTGATTTTATAGTTGGTGAGTGGGGGTGTCGTGTGGTGTTATTTAGATTGCGGACGTGTTATGTTTCGAGCTTGTGTGTCTTATTGTAGAGGTGTGAGGTGGCGTGGGGAGTGTGTCAGTTGTAGATGGCGGAGAATGAATGTCTGCGGGTGAGCGCAATTTCTTAGTGAGAATTAAAGATAAAATAATGAGACGATTGCCACGCCCTTAATTTGTGGATAAGCAAGTTAGTTTGTTTTTTAGGGCGTGTATTATTCAGAGTATAGTAAATTGTATATACATCGGTGGTGACAATTAAGTTTTTTAGGGAGGTGTAATGGCGGATTTCATTGAGAGGTTATAAAGTGTTCGCTATGTTAAAGAAATGGAAGATGATGTTTGTATTTTAGGTTTGGTGTAGAAGAATGAAGGAATTAGATTTGTATGTGAGTGTAAATTTAGGTGAGAGATAACAGAGAGGGAGTAGTGAAAGGCGTTTTTATTAGAGGTTATGGTGATTTGTGTGTAGTGATCGGTTGTATAGAGGAGAACGAGGCGCCTTGGGGCCGTATCTTCACGGGGATACGAGTAGCGCAGAGCAAAAAAATGTGTAGTTCAATGCGTGGGCGAGGTTTCCCAGAACTGAGTTATAGTCTGTCGACCTACAACCAGAGAAGTCATCTTGTGTATTGTGTCGGGGTGTGTTATCGCTTTCGGCTGATAATTGTTGGCGTGGGGGAAGGGGTTCAACGCACAAAAAAAATAATTCGGGTCGCCGAGGTTTGTACCATTGCGTCGTACACAGCGGGTATCGTCACAAAATGTTCCAAAAGGACCCTACGCGGGGTAGTGTAGTTACAGAGTGAGGTTGGCTACATTCGCCGTGTTCCTTTCTAGAACGAGGGGGGTAGACAGGAGGGGAATGTTTGGCTTAGGTTGCGTCGAATGTAAACGCGCTGTGGTGAATCTGTAATGTGAAGATGCTTGCAGACGAGCGTAATGAGGAGAGATTCAGTTTTACACTTCGTTCATGGTGCGCAGAGTAGTATCCGAGATCGCTAGTTTAGGTAAGTACAGTGACGATACGCTTACGCATGTTTTTGAGTTGGCTATGCGGATTTTCGATATATATCTTTCGTTACGGCGATCTTCGGGGAAAGTGATGTGGGGCCGTTGGGTGGGCGTAATTCCGGGTGGAGAGTAGGGGTGAGATATGGGTTGGAAGATTGGTCGAAGGGTTATGAGAAATGATACAGAGGCGTGAGCGTGGGGGGGGAGAGGAGCGGTGGGACTTGTCTCACAGACTGATTCGTCGGTCGTCGTGTGTCGGGCGTCGTCTTGTCGTCTGGGGTGCTCCCTGTGTGGCCGGATCCCAGGCGCGGGCGCCCAGGCAGCATTTGTCGGGGGAGACGAAATGGCAGTCATGCGACAACAGCGGTAGATATATCTGGTTCCGGTTTGAGCGAATTATCGGTTCGACCAGGACACGAGAGTGTGGCGGACGCGAGTCGGGATTAAGGGTTAACTCGTGGACAACTCAGGGAGTCGTGTTGGTGACGGCTGGCAGAAATGGCTTCAAAATATGTAGTTGGCGTGGGGGTCCAGTTCGGGGGGTCGAGACGTTGAATCTAGTGAAGGCATGCCGCGGCTTCACGCTAACGCAAATTGCGAGTCGCGAATAAGAATGCACTTGTGTCCACGAAGTATTTATCTCGGAGTAGTCGGAGCGGTTAGTCTTCACCGGATGAATGAGTGTACGTGTGGCTATAGAAAGGGAGCCGACCGATGAAGTGGGAACGTGAGTGGACTCGGCGCCGCCGCAGTGTTCCGCTCAACAGTAGGGAAAGGGATTGGCGCGGGGCAGGAGGCAGTCCGCGGGATATTTGTCAGTGGGCAAATAGCGCCAGGTGGTGTTCGCGCGCGGGTTGAATCGATGACGAAAAAACTGTTTGTGCCTTCTCATTGTATTGGGAGGTTGAAGAGTTAAGTGGGCATACTCGGCGGAATTGCGCCCCCGTGAAGTTTGTGTTGCCGCATGAAGTGATGAGCGGGAGAATAGTCCAAGCGTCGTTCCGTCGTCTGCGCTGTTACTCAGTAGAAGTGAGGAGCTAACGCTGCACGATTATTCGTAAATCCAATGGCTGCGTGAGTGAGGGTGGTCGTCGTGTCCGATTTGAATAAGATATGTCTAACGTGTGTCAAGAATACGGTTAGGGTATACCTTTCTCGACGTCCGTAGATATTATTTCAAGGATTGTATTTTCCGAACTATTTTTTGGAAATGATGTCAGTGGCCGCTTGAACGGAACTGAATCTGGGCTCTCTCTGTTTGTTTTCGAAGGTTCTTCAATTAAGCTTTTCTTTGAAATTGCAGAGTCATCGTTATTGGCATTCCAGCCAAGATATTTTTAGCAAAGTTTTTCTAGCCATTTTTTAGATTCCGCACGCGGGGAAGGGTTCCTTTTCCTTCTTTTTCTCGATTCGGGGATCATTGTGGGAACCTTCATCTCCAAGTTGAGACAAACCTAAAAAGAAAAGATACGAATGAACATTATTAGTGGAGGAGATAAATTATTTTTAAAAGTGAAATAAGTATCAATCCAAAAAAAAATATATATTATTTATTTCTATAATGATAAGTTAAAACCATCTCACCTAATAAAAAATTACGAAGAAATCGCTCGAAAGAAATATTTCAGTCCTTCTCCGAGAAAATTGAATAAATAAATCGGTGTTTAAACAGCCGCGGAAGGTGGTTTCTGAAGCGAATATAGTCACTTAGTGCGTGAAGGTTAAACACGAGAAGTTGTAAAACCAAGACTCGAAGGAGCATCCGCACTCGACTCGGCACTCCCGGTAACTGATATCACCGATTGTCTACACCCCTTTTTATGCATTTTGGACGTCGTTAGTGACGGCACTCTCAAGAACTAATATAGAGATCTCGAAAAAGTCTAAAAGTGCAAATCCGAACTTAAAATTTTTTTTTTGATTATTATTATTATTTATTCATGAATTTTTTTAGAATTTTCAGCACTTAGACCTTCGACTAGCACTTATCAGTTTCCTTCCCGACGTCACTATATCGGGTTGAATAGCGGATAGTTTTATCCCTTAAGAATGGTAGTCGTCGAGGCAGAAACGAAAGTTTAGGTCGTTTTATCGGTTCCCTTCGGAAATACTATAATATAGTAGTCGCGGCTTGACGCTGAGAATCGGGGCAAAAAGGCTCGGGGAAGAATAAGACGTGGACACGACTTTTCGAGAGTACTATTAGTTGGTTAG
>JABUQX010082831.1:15000-25000 GCA_015478945.1 Trachelipus rathkii | reverse complement strand
TGTGGCGTGATCTGCGTGGGTGAGTTTAGGCCTAACGAGCGTTTGGACGACCGAGCACTTGGAGGTCAAACAGACCGAAGGTCTGTTTGACCGACAGACACAGACTGAGCGCGCGTGCGCATACACATACACATTATTATTATTATTATTACGTCGAAGATTCGATTTCCGAAGGAAATCGAATCTGAGTCGAAAAACGATTCCTGTAAGGAATCGTTTTTTACGCATTTGGATTCTGCATTCCGCCATGGTTGCTTCTTCGCATCCGGTTCAGACTCTGACTTTGACTGCCAGCCAGCCTTTCGAGAACTTATCGTATCGGGTTAAAATTTGGAGGGGTGTTAGATGATGAGGTAACCTCGTCGTAGACGAGGTTACGTCCCCGTGGGTCCCTCTGAAGTGGGACCCACCCCCATTAAAAAAATTAAATTGATCGTATAAAGCTGAAATTTGGTGAGAGGATTCAGAGTGTAATTTCTAGAAAGAGTTAGTATAGGAATCTGAGGAGTAGGCTCCTGCACCGGTGCTGGCTCCGGTGAGGTGCCGAGTTATTAAATATTTGTGTAATGATACAATATTGGTGTCTTTATATATGTTATTGGGATGTAGATCTCAACTAAGGGTGTTTGAGACTCTCTCATAAGCAAGAAGGCAGCTTCATCAGACTCCTGGTCGATGCGGGGGCGCGTCCGCAGACGCGCCAGCCAGTGCAATCCGTCGCGAAACCGGCGCGTGCGCGCGCCCGCAGGCGCGATCCGACGCGTGTGCGCGCCCGCAGGCGTGCCCGCCGGCGCGAACCGTCGCGGAAGGGGCGCGTGCGCGCGCCCCCTCGCATCCCGCATGTACGATCCGGTACGAGAATGCAAACGTGTTCTGTTTTCAACTTAATTTTTCAAAAATTTATTATTTTCTCTATTTATATTCTGTTTTTGTTTTTACTTATTTTTTATAAAGCTTTTCATTTATAACGTAAAAAATTTACTTTTTTACATACCCTAATCCGTAAATCAGTAAATCAAGCACCATCCATCTACATCTATTGATCTATTCATCTATTGATCTATTGATCTATTGATCTATTGATCTATTGATCTATTGATTAAGGTCAAATTTTTTACTAAAATTGTAACGTTTTACATACCCTAAATCAGTAAATCAGTAAATCAAACCACCATCCAACCACCCTCCTGACAGTTGGATCTATTGATCTAATTGATCTATTGATCTATTGATTAAGCTGATCAAATTTTTACTAAAATTGTAACGTTTTACATACCCTTTAAATCAGTAAATCAGTAAATCAAAACCACCATCCAACCACCCTTCCTGACCAATTGATCTAATTGATTTATTGATCTACATTGATCTATTTATCTATTTGATTCAAGTCATATTTTTCTTTAGTATAAATAAGTTCTTTGGATAAAAAGCAGGAAAAAGAAACAAGTTTTTATTTTAAAGGGCCTTTATAACATAAGTGCAGCCCTTTTCTTATTCAATAGTGTTCGGGGGTCAATCTAGAATGGACGTTGGTAAATTTATGTTCCGCACACCTGCTACATGTCTTGTGTCTGGTCCTACAGGATGCGGGAAAACCTTTCTGTTATTAAACATTTTAAAAGAGGTTGAGATTTTCGAACAACAACCTGTTAAAATCATATGGTGCTACAGTGTTTACCAGGAAAAGTTTAAAGATTACAAAGATGTAATCGAATTCACGAAGGGTTATATGACATAAAAGCTCTTCAATGTTTACCAGGGCATAAAATTATAATCCTTGGGGATTTTATGAATAAATTGTATGAGGATATGGCAGAAACTTTCACAGTTTACTCCCATCATTTTTTATAACACAGAATATCTTTCATCAGAATAAGTATATGCGTGATGTGTCTTTAAACACACAGTATTTAATCTTGTTCGGGCAAAGAAGGATATGAGTCAGGTTAATGTTGTGGCTACCCAAATGTTTCCTACTCAACGTAAAGAGTTCTTAAAAGTATATAAAGAAGTTACATCTATACCTCATGGTTATTTACTTTGTGAGCTTCATCCTAAGAACACGCATAGAGTGTTACTGCGTACAAATATCTTGCCTAATGAGATTGAGACAGTATACATACCTGAATAATGAGTGATTTAGTAGCAGAGTATTTACCTCTTATGAGAAAATTTAAAAACCTGAAACTTCTGAAAAAACGTAAACTGATCTTTGAAGATGGAAAAATTCATACGAATGTATTAGCAGAAGTATGCCTAAAAATTATAAAAGGGAATGTTCCTTTAAACAGACCTCAGGAAGGTAAAGTTACGTCGCCATAGAAACATTCATTAAAAAACTTGCTATGCTGCCGGTAACGTAAGGAAAACCGTAAAAAATAAAAAGAAAGCTAATAGCAGATTAAGAGGTAGGTGCAGCCACATTTTCAGATCAATCGATTACATGCGTTTATCCGTAAGGTCAGTAGTCTGAACCTAACTTAGTATATAATGCGCATATGGTGGAGGACTTAGCTTCAAATTCGATCACAGTCAGAGGGGTAGTAGCACTTATATACACCAGTATAGAGCTGATATTCATAGTGTATAGTAAGTCTATGAAAAATGTATAATTACACAGATATTCTCTCTAGACCTCAATTACAACTTTAACACAAAGCAAAACGAGAGCACAAGCAACAACAAACGAACAACAACAGATGCTTCTGTAAAAAGGAGTCGAGACTACAACAACAACAAAAACAACAACAACACCAACAACAACAAACAACAACAACATCAATTCGGGGTGCTAGCGCTTCAATCAGACATTCAGTCGAGCATCATGATTCGGAACGTAATTCCTATCATTCCATTGTTCAAACATAGCAGCCTTAGATATTAAATGATCTAAAATATATGAAACAGATAAATAAATTACAGAAAACTGCATCAAATATTACTCATTGATGTGACATTCAACATGTGAAGAGAAAGAATCCTAGACAAAATGATATTTACAAAATGTTAAGAAATAGATTTAAAAGTTTTATAATTCACCTAGAAAGATTCAGCATCTAGTAGCAGATACTAAAGCTTATTGGTGAAAAGAGAAGAACAAATTTACATGTACTCAAGGAAAAGCTTGCCAATGAGGATAAGGAAAACGGGTATTTATAGCTCTATATAATATTTAAAAGAATCAGATTACATGAATGAACCGGTGCAAATCATTATTGATGGAAGAAAACAATACATGGATCGAATATTGTTGACTTGATATCCGATCTCTCGCGTGATTGGAAGAAGACTCCTGTAACAGGATGGAACAGGATCAAACAAGAACTTCAGACTATTAATTTTCCAAGAAGTTTAATCATAAATAAACAAAGATTAGCGGATCTGGATAATATTCCATTGACCCCTAGACCTGAAGGAAGTCCTGCTGGTACTTCTTTTGCATCGGATAGATCAAAGTTGATAAATAGAGGTACATTACGTTCAAATGTAGGAAGAATAGGAAAAAAACCATACAAAGTATCAAAATGGATTAGTTCATAAATTTTATATGACTGTATTATTTGTAATTTAAAAATTATGCATATAACCTATGTTATATTTCTGTATACATTTGCTATGTTTTTAGACTTGTAATTTAAAATAGTTAATATTTTTTTTTTGTAATTAAAAAAAATAAAATATTTTATATATACATTTGGTTTTTATATAACCTTTCAGTATAAATGAATATAATTTTTATTGTTAATGTCATTGTGAGTCATGGAGGCTAAGAAGCCGGTCGATAAATATTACTTTGATGTGAAACAGCCATACAGTTACGGGGGTTTTTCAAGGTTTGCTTCAAAGTTTCCACAAATTAATAAAAAAAAAATGAAAAAAATATTTAGAAGGTTGAGGATGCGTTTACCCTTCATAAACCTATACGAAAAAAATTTCCGACACGGAAAAGCCATTAGCTCCACATTTAGATAGCGTATGGCAACTAGACTTGACCGATATGATAAAATATAAATCTTACAATGATATCGATATATATATCAGGGGTATCGATATATTCTTTTTGTGATAGATGTATATTCCAGATACTTATGGTTAAAGGTTTTAAAAGATAAAAAATCAAAGACAGTTGCTACAGCAGTCAGAGAAATTATAAATAATGATAACAGATATCCCAAAATGATATGGACAGATAAGGGTACAGAATTTTTAGGTAAAGAGTTTCAAGAAATAGTTACCGAGTATGATATAGGGTATTACAACACATTTTCAGTTAATAAAGCCGCAATAGTTGAAAGAGTACAAAGAACTATAAAAGAAAGAATGCATAGGTATTTCACAAAGATGAATACATTTAAATATATAGATATACTACAGGACTTGGCTTACTCTTATAATCGGTCTCATCATAGAACACTTAAGAATACCCCTATAGAGATGGTAAAGACGAAACCCTTTGTACCTATCAACCCAAAGGGAAAAATAAAAGATAACACAGGTATTAAAGTAGGAGACTATGTAAGAGTATCCAGAACTGATGAAAATTTCAGAAAAGGGTATGAAGCTGGATGGTCGAGAGAGGTTTTTAAAGTAGATGCTATCAGAGAATTCCCTAGAGACAGGTTAAAATTATACTATCTTGAGGATTTAGACGGAGAAAAAATAAAAGGGGGATTCTATAAACAAGAAATACAGAAAATACACAATTTGATCCTAAGAGTCATGAGTATAAAATAGAAAAAAATAGTAGGATCTAAAGGGAAAGGTAAAAATAAACAGTATCTTGTCAAATGGATAGGTTACCCTATGAAGTTTAACAGCTATATAAATGCTAGTGAAATTAAGAAACATTGATCAGTTTACTTTGTGAACATGGAGAGTGAAGATCATTTCTATTTAACGCTGCCCTCATCGGCTTCTATGGATCTACATCCGGAAAATAAAATATCAGACTATACACACAGAGTTATTGAACCCTATAACTTTCGATAGAGAACTGTATGAAGCAGGATTAAGTGAAATAATTCTCGATGTCGGTATAGAGAATATACCTGTTACAAATTTGGCGTTTACGATATTTAGAAATGTTGATAATGTTAAAAATGTATTAAAAAGTAACGCTAGTACGGCAACCCTCAAACGAGGCAAGAATACATATTTCTACGAAAATTATTCAATAAACAATGGTCTCTATAAATCGCTTACCGAAGTGTTCATAGACTTAAACAAAAAATTTGAAGCAAGTGAATTATGTAAAGATTTAGTGTTTCTTGTTAATAAACCTGTTAACGAAGATAACGTGTTAATCACATTAAAATCTCATAAGGACGTGAACCTGAAAGATATAAGTTTATTTATTTTCCGCCCTTCAGTTTGGTTTCGTAGTTGTTGTTACTCACATATATACAAAATATCGCGAAATAATAAACCACCTCTAAAGGCTCTAATGCACTATATACCAACGATGGAAGAGTATGTCACAAAAAATGACACCGTGACTTCATTACATTTTATATGCATGCCTTCTAAGATGTTTCAAGATCCTGGTATGGCCTATGTTTATACAGATATTATAGATCACCAGTACGTAGGGAATACTAAAGCCTCTTTGTTAAGAGTAGTTCATTTTCCTAAAGGTAAAAGAGTTATAAGTTTTCCTAATGTTCACTACTTACCCTTGAGTAAGACCCAACTGAGTTCGATTCGTATTTATATAAGAGATGTAGAAGGTAAGCCATACCCATTCACGACTGGAACAGCATTGTGTAAAGTACATATAAGAAGGAAGCTCCGTTAAATAATAATAATGGAAAGAGAACGAGTCTTCAGGGGTTCAAGAATGCAGAGAGGGTATGGTTTAGGTGGATTTTTTGCTTCGTTGTTCAGACGTGCTATCCCTTTGTTTAAATCAGGAGGCAAATACCTCGCTAAAAAGGCAGCTAGGACAGGTATAGATACTTTCCAGGATATCATGGGCGGTATCGACCCTCGAACAGCTGTAAAACGTCGATTAGCCGATGCTTCTGATGAAATGTTAGATGATGTTAAACGAAAAATACGACGTAAGATGACTGGTCAAGGTGTAGGTCATCGTAAAAAACCTATAAAGAGGAATAGGAAAGGGACATTAAGGAAAAAAGTGTATTGATGTGTTTGCCCTTTAATAATGATGCTGAATGGCAACTATTTCACATAAACAGGGGCAACCTGTAACTATTTTGTATATAAGGAATGTTTAAACAGATCTCTCATCATTATACGTCTGAGGATTGTACCAGCAAGATGCATTTCCTTCATCCCTCCAGCCCAGACTGTTGTAAGAGTGAATTGGATCTCTTCTCTGTGAACCCTACACAGATCAGTGTGAGTGAATCCCACTTTATTAGTATTAATCCCGTTCACGCAATCACAAATACAGATGTACCTATCGAATTCAATATCCCTGGTACATCTGATCAATATCTTGACCCCTCGAATGTATTTTTATATCTGAAGACTAAGTTAGTAAACGAAGATGGGTCAGATCTCACAGGAAGCGATCACATAGTATCCACTGAGACAAATTTCCTGTATACGTGTTTTAATCAACTTGAGGTATTTTTAAATGAAACATCTCTAGGAGCATCAGCCGCAAGTTACCCTTATCGAAGTTATATTGAAACTTTAATAAATTATTCTCAAGATGCAAAGGAGTCTCATCTCCAATCATGTGGATATTACAATTTAAAAGATGTGGAGAACCACAGAACCCATGCTGGTAAATCTAAAAATAACACCTATGAATATTATGGACGTGTAAATGGTGATATATTCTCTCAGGAAAGACTTATTCTACCATCTGTGGATACACGTATCAGGTTAACTAGATCTACACCTGAATTTGCTCTTAATGTTAAAAGCGCTCTTACAACACTACGGCACCAAAGCCTATCTTTAAATTACTGGATGCTTATCTTTATGTACGTAAAGTGAAATTATCGCCCATTAAACATATGGAAATAGAGAAATCTCTTTTGACTGATACAGCGAAATATCCAATTAAGAGAATTGAAACTAAAATTTTTAACTTTACCCAAGGGTTATCGAGCATTAATATACCTAACATAGTCAATGGGAGCTTACCTCAGAAGGTAATAATAGGAATTGTAGAACACGATGCATATTCTGGAAACTATGGAAAGTCCCCCTTTAAATTTACCCATTTCGGACTTAGAGGAGTCAGTTTACATGTGAATGGTCAACCTTACGGTCGTGATTATGAGATGATATATGAAGACTCACATTCCCAATGCTCACGGCCTTTTTACGATTTGTTTGCTAATACTGTATCATGCAGCGATAACGGTACGGGTGTTGATCTCAAGAATTATGCTGAAAACAGTAATTTATATGCATACGATCTCACTGCTGATCTTTCAGCTTGTAATGCCTATCATCTCAATATCCTAAGAAAAGGAACTTTAGGGTTGAGTCTCAAATTTGGACAAAGTTTGACCTCCTCAATCTCAGTTCTGGTGTATCTGGAACATCCTCAAATCATCGAGATTGATAGAACACGAAATATAATCTTGAATTATTAATGATGAATGAAGAAGAAATATTAACTGCCTTCGGAAACGAAAGAAGATTTTTAGGTGTATTCGCCTGTAATGAACTCTGTTCTGTGAAATTGGATACCGACTCTGGTCTTATCTTCAACACTTCTCCCCGAGATGTATCAAGCAATGGACATTGGATAGCTGTGTATAAGGATAAAAATAATGTTGTTTATTTCCTTGACTCTCTGCATTTAGATTTTATGTTTAGTAATCATTATGTAACATCTTTTTAAAATATAATAATGTTTCAATATGTTAAGACCTTATATTTTCCTATACAACCTATCAGGTCTAATTTATGCGGTGTATACTGTATTATTTCATATATGTTTTTTAAATAATGTTTCTTTTAAAAAAATTGTAAATATATTTGATGCTAAAAATTTAAATGTTAACGACTATGTAGTTTACTCTTATGTTATAAAGGCTTTAAAATAAAAAACTTGTTTTCTTTTCCTGCTTTTTATCCCAAGAACTTATTTATACTAAAGAAAAATATGACTTGAATCAATAGATCAATAGATCAATAGATCAATAGATCAATAGATCAATAGATCAATAGATCACCAAACTGGTCAGGAGGTAGGTTGGGGTGCTTGATTTATGATTTACTTGATTTAGGTTATGTAAAAAATGTAAAGTTTTATGTTATAAACATGAAAAGGTTAAATAAAAATTTAAATAAAAAAAAAAAAAAAAAAAAAAAAAAAAAAAAAAAAAAAAATTTTGAAAAAAATTAAGTTGAAAACAGAACACGTTTGCATTCTCGTACCGGATCGCACATGCGGGATGCGAGGGGGGCGCAAGCACGCGCCCCTTCCGCGACGGTTCGCGCCGGCGGGCACGCCTGCGGGCGCGCACACGCGTCGGATCGCGCCTGCGGGCGCGCGGCCACGCGCACGGTTTCGCGACGGATTGCACTGGCTGGCGCGTCTGCGGGCGCGCCTCCGCATCGACCAGGAGTCTGATGAAGCTGCCTTCTTGCTTATGAGAGAGTCTCAAACACCCTTAGTTGAGATCTACATCCCAATAACATATATAAAGACACCAATATTGTATCATTACACAAATATTTAAAAACTCGGCACCTCACCGGAGCCAGCACCGGCTGCAGGACCTACTCCTCAGATTCCTATACTAACTCTTTCTAGAAATTACACTCTGAATCCTCTCACCAAATTTCAGCTTTATACGATCAAATCAATTTTTTAATGGGGGTGGGTCCCACTTCAGAGGGACCCACGGGGACTAACCTCGTCTACGACGAGGTTACCTCATCATCTAACCACCACCCTCCAAATTTTAACCCGATACGATAAGTTCGGAAAGGCTGGCTGGCAGTCAAAGTCAGAGTCTGAACCGGATGCGAAGAAGCAACCATGGCGAATACAGAATCCAAATGCGGTAAAAAACGATTCCTTACAGGAAATCGTTTTTTCGACTCAGATTCGATTTCCTCCGGAAATCAAATCTTCGATGTAATAATAAAATAATAATGTGTATGTGTAGCGCACGCGCGCTCAGTCTGTGTCTGTCGGTCAAACAGACCTTCGGTCTGTTTGACCTCCAAATGGTCGGTCGTCCAAACGTCGTTAGGCCTAAACTCACCCACGCAGATCACGCCACAAGGGCGTAAGCGCATATCGGCGTCCACCCTCGGCGGGTGACCCCCCCTCTATTATACATCCTACAGACTTGCAAAATTTACACGCGATTCGCCTTATCCCATAATATAGATTATATTCCAAGTTTCAGACTTAAACTCTATTCCTTCATATCAAAAAAATCGGTGGAGATACCAGATGCCCAAACTACTAATATAATTATATTTAATTATATATATATATAGTATATATATATATATATTATTATATATATATATAGTATAGTATATATATAATATATATTATATATATATATATAATATATATAATATATAATATTTATATATATATATATATATATATATATATATATTATATAATATATATATATATATATATATAGTATATATAAATATATATTATATATATATATTATATTATAATATATATATATACTATATATAATAGGTATATAGAGTTAAGAGAGAAGTTTTCTATTGTTGAGCCTTATCTTTTTTTTTTTTTTGTAGTCCCTTAACCATATAATTTTTTTGTTTCCAAATATCCTCATTTTACCTGGGTTTCTAATCATTAAAAACCCAGCCCCGGTTGGTAGGTGGCAGCTACCCGGGTAGGTACCCAATACAACCCTGGTTCAATGGGGTCAGCTGGACCCTTGGAAGTTCGAGGTGGCTTCAAAAGGGGTCATCAAAATCTTTAAAAAATTTGTGATATTTTGAAGTTAAATTAGAAAATGAATGAATGAAAAAAAGCAAGAAATGAAAGGAAACGTTCAACAAA
>JABUQX010082830.1:30000-43224 GCA_015478945.1 Trachelipus rathkii | reverse complement strand
GTGTTGCCTATATTAATGATGAAGCTGCAATGAACCACCACATTCATAGGCGCTATCCTATTACTGCTCACCACGGTGTGCTTTTGACTGCTGGTTTTTACCCTGCTGGTCTAGTTCACACCTTAGTACAACCTAGTTATCCCAGGCTCTCCTTTATATATGTCCTATCCTCAAGTAATCATAAATTAGATTTTAGTTGGCTTGAGTTTTCTAAATTAATTAAAAATAAATTGTTATTTACTCTGTTTTTTGTATCTATTTTTTATATATATTGTTAAAAAAGTTATTAAGAAGTTAACATTTTTATTTTATCCTTTTGAATTGCTAATTTTCGTTAAAAGATATTATCAAAGGTATAAAAGATTAGGTAGTATATTTTTATTGAGGGTATTAATATGGATGTTATATAATATATATAATATATATATTATATATATGTATATAGTATATATATGTAATATATATTAATATATAATAAGTATATGTGTGTGTGTATATATGTATATGATATAAAGGAATATATAAAGAATGTGTATTTATATGATGGATAGTATTGTATATATATATATATATTATATAATATATATATATATAATTTTATATATATTAGGTAATGGTATTTATTATATATATTATATATATATTATATATATATATATATATATATTTTTATATGATTATATACTAATTGCTGTTATGTGGGTATTATATTATATGAGTTATATTATATATATATAGAGGTATATATTATAGGGTATATTAGGGTGGCTAGTAATTAAACCTAGTATATATATTATACCTATATTATGTATTATATTTTTTTTTTTATATATACGAATATATTATTATATATATACCTTTATAATATATATTATACTATATTATATAATATACCTAGTTTATTATATATATATATAATTATATATATATATATTATTTTATATATATATATATTATATATATATATATATAATATATAATATATATATACTGATACCTATATGGTTATTTACGACCCTTCGCTGATCTATCTCTGAGTATATTGGTTAGCCAAGCGTTTACCACTAGACAACGAGAGGCTAAAAGGAAATCCATAATTTTCCTCTGAAACTTCTGAAAGATTACTATCCTCCCAGAAGAATAAGGCAAGTCCAATCTGACATTGACCTCAGGCAGATTCCCCCCGCCCGACCATGGGTCGAGTGTGACACGATGGGGCTACTCGGATAATGACGGTATCTCCGACTTGGCCGATAGCTCTATTACGCTCACAAATGATCGTAAAATTGATATGAACAATTAAACTTCCCTATATATTGGGTTATATCCTCTCTCCCTCGCATTTATTTACCACTAGACCTATACGATAGAGGCTAATAAAGGATAAAATCCTACTCAATTTTTTCTCTGAAAGTAGTACAGTATATCTTCCCATAATAGAAATTAAGTTCATGATCATAATTCTTGTCAATGCTCAGGCAGAATACCCCACCCCCATTGGGACTATGGTCATCACAGGTGCTTACTCGGGATGTATAGTAACTCAGTATCAGTATTAACAATTAAGAATGCTAAACATATAATACAGCTCATTCTGCCTATTATATTTAATTGGATAAGATAAACAATAAATGCTCCCCTTATTGGTGTTCAATACCCTGCGATTTCCCTCGCAGGTATAGATTATGCCAAGCGTTTACCACTAGACCAACGAGAGTCTAAAAAAATATATATATATCTCTTATATCTCTATATATGATTACATCTCCCAGAAGATAAGTACATAGTCAATATATGATCATAGACCTCAGCAGATCACTCCCCGCCCCCTAACTCGGTCAAAGTGAGTGTCACACAGTGAGTGCTTAGCTTCGGGGGATAGATAAAACTAGGTCATCAATTAACCTAACTAGAGGTGTAATAATACAAAATCTTCTCAGTTCGTTATTAATAATTGTAACAATCAAGTTTATCTAAGGTCAATTGTGATTTCGAACGCTCACCCTTACACTTAGTCTAGTTATTACCAAGCGACTACACTAAGACCATACGAGAGGATCTAAAAGGAAATCCCACCATTTTTCTCTGGAAAGATTACATCTTCCCAGAGGAATAGCAAATTAATCTTGACAGTGACCTCAGTGACATGAATACTCCCTCAGCCCCTACATTACGATGATCAAAGTATAGTATTCAACAGCTACGTGTGTTGGACTACTTATCGATGCGATGCTCCACCATTCTTTTACCCCGTAAGTCTCGGAGAACAAATTTAGAACTGCTAACAACGCTCACAGTCGTATAATGTAGAGACTCCAATATAAACTGCCCCCATGTTGGCGTTCAATAACACCGTCGCAACCCTGCAAAGCTAGAAAAGTATATGTGTATGCCAAGCTGTAACGCGACTAGACCAACGAGAGCGCTAAAAGGAAAATAATATGCCCACCATTTATGTTCCTCGTGAGAAAGAATTCATACATTCCACAAGGAAGAATCCACGCGCAGTCATCTTACTCGCACCGTTGACACTACACGTGGCAGATCTCCCGTCTCCACTCAGCGGATCAAGAAGGCATCACAGGCCTCCGGGAGTTATAACGTCAGAAGATGATTCCCCTGAACAAATTTAAGATATTGCGACGCTAGACAGACCCAAACGTGCTGCGACAACTCTCCGTAAAACTACTGTAATAACAATTAAACTCCCCTTATTGGTTATCGAACCTGCACCCTCCGCAGTTCGTATTGCCCAAGCTGTTACCATGATGTTCACCAACAGAAGACAAAAGGAAATTCCACTTTTCTCTCGGAACGATCGAAATTTAGCTGTAGTGCTTTCCCAGTGCGTAAGAATTAAGTTGCGCGCAATCGAAGTCTGCTGGATCACATAGACCCTCAGAGTGCAGAACTCCTCCCCCCGCCTCCACATGTCAACCACTTCGGGTTATCATACGTGAGTGTGCTACCGGATAGTGCAGATCCATATCTCCTTGTATCAGTCAACATCACATTCTGCCTAGAAACACCCTATCTCCTACACAATCCGCTCCAATCTCCGTTTTTTACTGACTCTCAGTTTACACACTTTGTTTGAGGTATACACCCAGTCTACACAGGCCAGATCGTATTTTTCCCACACACTACCCTCATTTCCAACGAATCTATACATGCGCGGCTGATATCCAAGTTAGCATGCTACCGATTACTTTACTTGACATATCCATTCCTTATCTACACCGAGTGGACCAAAACCAATAGTAGCACCACTGCTCAAAACCCCTGATCCACCGTCTTAGTCATGGGTGCTCTGCGTGATTCACTGTTCCTTCAGGTCCGGACGTCCCCAAGTATCACATACCCACAAACTCTAAGTGTAACTTGCGCTTCTATTCGTCTATTGCGTGAGAAAATTGTAATTCTTTCATTGCAAGAATTATGCCTTCGTTGGACTTATCATCCTTTATAATGCACTTCCCTAAAGCCTAAACTTTTCTGCATCTGAGTCATCACATTGTACTTTTTAGAGCGTAACACGCTTGGCTAATTACCCATACTGCTAGTAGGTTGCGGTATTTCGCATAGAACAATCACCCTACAATTAAGGGGACAGTTTAATTTGTTACTTACACAATCTTTGTACGAAACTATAAAGCCTACCTTCTAAGCTGGTATCTAATTGTAATATGACAGTCACCTCGAGTCTACGTCACTCCACGAGAACTATGCACCCTGTGTGACCCCTTTACGCGGATAGCGCGGCTGTACAGTTCAGTATTTCTCACTTTTTAGATGGATTAATCTGTCCTAACGATAGACTCAACCACTTACTTCTTCTCTCTGCATCTGTCGACAGACTTTAACCTGACTAATAAATTATAACTAGTCCTTCCAATGAAAAACATCACATATCCCGTTCATCTTGTCCGATTTTCCTATTACGCCTCCATCGTTTGGATACTACTCTCTGAATATTTAAAGTATCTCTACACCTCTTTTCTAGAAGCTTACTCAACCCAAACGTCTTGGTCATCTACTAACCCATTTCTTCACACACGGCAAGGAGCGTGTTGCCCTCGTATCTCAAACAAGCCACCCAATAATACATAGGATGTATTAATTTCTATCTATCCTACAGCGTCTATACTTCCAAAACCCTCGTTATGCGTCTTTATCCACTCAGCCTCCTCATTTGATATATCTCCTAACCCATCCTGCGTTACTCCTCAAACTCATTCTCGAGATTCGCCACAACAAAGAGCCAAACTCACTCAACTAGTACCACCCTATGTGCATATCTGGTACCTGAGCACCTCGACAGTCCCCACTGTCTTCCCGTCTGCTCTATTCATTTCCCTACACCGAATCGTGTCTAGCTCCAACTCCTGCCGACATCAGATTTTGCTTTTTTGATAACTCCAATTATCCTTACTATTGAGCAAAAAGTAGTAATGTCTATTTCAATGAGAAACCAAGTGAAAGACATATCACACGTCTTGGCCTCACGTCGGACTTCTCTATTAATTTTAAGTAACCAATCACTGCTCGAGTTCTGCTTTTAATTCTTACTACCGCTTCCTATTCGTCAAAACCTACAGTTTTGATTCCATTGAGAGTTCTAGCCCAGCAACACTCAGCATATCTATATATTGCCTGACACTTGCGACAATTGAGCTGGTCCGCTGAGTGTTAATCTCGATCAAAAACGACTCTTGCAAATCCAAAAAGAAGCGTAAGAATTATCAAATTTTATTTATCATCCTCCTCACTTTTCCTTCCAATATCAATTTACCTCGTTCAATGAGCTCAGAGAAGATATCTGGATCGCGAACAGAACTCCTTTGTTAGGCATTCTATTACCAATTCTCTTAAACACTGCATACCACCTTATGCTCCCGGTCACCACATCAGTCCTTGATCTTAAGTCAACTCAATGCTTCGTATGCCTCTATCTGTCAGCACCACACGAGTAAGGGGGCGGGGAAATAACTGACCCTAGGCGATATATGCTTTAACTTACAGATCCAATCATAATAAACTATATTCTCTGCATCAAATATCCGCTCTCAACTAAGTCTTTCCGTCGATGCCCCTATTATCCCATATAGTTATATTTCTATCTGACATATGTAATATACTTGTGTCTCCCTCTAATAGTCCCTCGGTAAGCATTTATTACCCTTTCCATTAGACCCTTCTGTTACACTCTCAGTGTTTCTCAATGCTAACAATTTTCCTCAGTCAAAGCTCATGAGTTGATCTTAAACTGCTATTCTAGTATATTTGGAGTCAGAGAGAAACTGAAATTATAGGTTCAACCCAATAAGTTAGGTAATTTTATATATGTTTTCTACTATTATACGAAACTACTGTGAAGCGTATTTAGTAAGACAGTTCTAAATTTTATAGTTATCTGATATACTCCAGTTACTTCTCCGTTATATATACTATATATTATATATTATACAGTAGCACCGTTGACCTGACCCGATGGTAGCTGTGAGTTACTATGAGATTCTGCCTGAGTCATCAGTCAAAGATGAGTCTATCCCTCTATATTACTTATGCTTGAGTAGTTAATATATAATCTTTCAGAGATAAAATATATGTAGATTATTTATCCTATTTCACCCTACTTACGTTAGGTCTTAGTTACGATAAACTAGTAACCGTAACTTGGCATACTAAATATCTACTAGTAAGGGTTATGCTAGGTAGTATTCGTACAAATTACCCATAATTAATGAGTGAGTATAGGTTTAATATTGTTTACTTACTAATATTTCGATATTAGAGCGTTTATATTAAAAGTCGCCTTTATCTCTCTAAATTTAAGTTATCTTTGAAATAAATATGTATGTAACTCGTAAGTTCACCGCTAGGGATGTCACCCCGATTTTTATAAAAACACAGATATACTCGTTAAGAACTCATATAGTTGGAATAACTGAGAAGAATAATGGAAAACGGAGAGATGGGCCGTCGCTTCATCTTATATGCCTGAAAAGATCAAAGTTACCTAGTCCCAGTAATTTTGGTATCCATTGGCTCCTCCATAGGAATTTGTTACATATAAATTTTTTTTTTTTCTTAAAAAATCACAGGATATACTCTAAAGAAAATAATAATGTCTAAAAAAAAGATAAGAAGAAATAAGAAATTTTTCTGAAGAATCATCTGTAGAAAGATATAATGTTGCATTGAGTTTGTAGCCCTCCAAAAAGAGTCTTATGGGTTCCATACCTTGGTATACATAAAACTGACTCTACGGATTGTCTCGTGGTCGTCGTGTTTAGTTCGCAACAACCTGCTCAATGTTTAAAGTGGATAAAGGAATTATATTGTAATTATATACTACTATTATTATTTAACTGCCTCTGTGGCTTTGTAGCAGTTATCTAACCTAAAACAAGAATCTTACTTGTAATATCCTAGTATACTCAACCTTAAAAGACATGATAATGACACCCCTAGAGCGACTCGTATGAATCAAAAATGGACAGAGGTCGAGTAATGAAATCATGATGTTACCAAACTTTCTAAAGAGAGTTGTAGAGCGTCGCCTTATGCTTTAAGCTGTTTTTGCACTAAAAGAAGATGACTGTTCAGCAGAATTTTCATTTTCTGTTATGTGGATTTTCTCTTTCTGTAGTCTTCTTCTCGATGGTTTATTTCCTGTGATTTTATGAAAATTCGGGCGTGATACCCATCTGACCACGGTAAAATAACTAGCGACATAGTTTATATAAGACTGCACAAATTAAAGTGCAGGTAATAAGTTCCTATCCTAAACGCGCAATAAGGGTACGTAGATGAACTATACCTATATTTAACAATAAGTATGATGGCGCTAATTGATTGCAATGCCAAAAGTTTCAGTAAACTTTTGTACAGAGATAAGTAAACTTGCAATAATTATATACAATATATAAAGTATTGTTTAGTACTTAATAAAAGGTCATATAAACCCATTCATTCTATAAGTACTTTACAAAATAATGTAACTTTAATTGTTAAACACTTTACTTGAATCCCAAGTCTATTATATTAGATATATAATATATAAGTATATATATATAATATAATATATATATATATATTATATATATATATAGATATATATATATATATTATATATATAGATAATTATATTAATATTAATTAATAATATATATTATATATTAATATTATATAATTTTATATTTAATAAATATCTAATATATATATTAATATATATTATATATATGTGCGAATGTTTTATATATCTGAGTATATATCATATATATAGGCGCAGACGTCTGTGTTATCCGTACACTTATATCTTAATTAACTCTAATTAAAGCTATCAGAGTACCTATTCTTGCAACATATCAGATTGACTGGTACAAGTGGATGGTGCGTCCAGTATTTTCGAATCCTGTATAGTGTAAAAAAAAGAGATGAAAAAAAATTATATCTCAAAAACTTACAATAGACTTACCCATGTATAATAAGAGAATACATGTGTTTTGGTGGAGAGATCCCGGTAAATTTCGCAGCGATTAAGGGTGTGGAGCTAGAAAACAATGGGTAAAAAAAAAAAAAACTTAAGCTCTTTTCATCTGTTATATATGAGAGAAGTTTTTTGTGAGTTCATATTGAATATGTTATCAAAAGTGATCCCGTATTTATGAGACAGACCTTTTATTGTGGATGGTTTTTACTCTAGCGTTTAAAATAGAAGAAGATCTTTTCTACCTCTCCTAAAATTTCTGCTACATATCGTCAACTCGTATCACAGCTGGGAGTCCCGAGAACTGGCACACTTATTCATCTGAAGAATAGAAAATAGGGGTCGACGTTTTCCATACCCGTAAGGGAGGGCGGAAGGAACCCACTCGCGACACCCAAATCCCAAAAAGCGGGGGTTCCGGAGGTGGGGATATTAGTTTCTACCCAACGAGTTTCCCCGGATAAAACAAGCGAGAGACCCCCGAACTCGCTTGACCTTCAGGTTGTCGTATACCGTTTGGACTACTTGGCGATCATGTCTATAATCACACAACAGTATTCATATCACTACAAACAAATTTTATATATAAGTGCTATTTATTGTTTTAACGGATAATTATCGCATCCGCAGTTAACACAATGATAAAGGTCTGTCTAAAGTTGATGTCGCATCCTCCGAATACTATCTCACGTGATAATAATTAACATATTAAGTGTATTATTGGAGTTTTTTCTACTGTTTTTTGTACATTTTTCTGATGATGACAAGGATTGACCGGATTCCAACGGTAGCGGCAAAGTATAGCTGTTAAGCGTGATTAGAGAGTTTTTGAAGAATAATAATAACATATAGCTTATAAGCAGGTATGTCAGCAAAAGGTAACGTGAAGATGAGTAAGTTGGCTATAAATGTATGATAGAGCATACTATATAAGCGGTAGCCTCTAGAGGCGTAGAGTATATATTATATATATATCACGATCTTATTAAATAATAAACTATTAAATAAATAAAGTGATAAGTAAATGAATGTCTCTATTATTTTTTTTTCTTATTTTTTATTTTTTTGATGACTTCTTTCTGTTTTTTTTTTTTATCACATCTCCGAGCTAATTATGAGGACGCGAAACACTAGTACATAGTTTTCCAGCAATGTATCGTGAGTTTTGTACCATCTGTAAAGGCGATTAATATTTTAAGACGACCTAACAAGTAAATAGTGAGGAAGCTAATCCAACGCGTGAACCCACGACAGAGTACTAACTAGAGAGTAAAGTAATGGTTAGAAATAAATAGATATATAACGAAGGATTGGTAGATTACCTAGAGATAATCAGAAATATAAGTATGTAATGAGGTAAGGTCTGAACCCCAAAATTATGTAGGTTTTATGCTACTGAAAAATATAACTAAAATTTATAATTGAGGATAAATTCCATATAATATATATATAGCTAAAAATTAAATAATATTTACTTAGATTTGTAATTCACAGTAGTCCAACTACAAACGTTGCCATAATACTAATGATATTACTATATTTAGTAACACAAAATTAGTATCATTATAAATTTAATAAATAAATTATTCTATTTCTAATATATATCTATACTCTATCATATAGATAGTATCTATTCACATACTCTACCTATCTATATTTCAATATAATATCATTGTGTATATCTTAAATTAAGTTATATATCTATACTGACCTATATACCAAAACCTAAGTGATATATATATTAACAATCATTAAATTAATAATATAATAAACTTAATAATTTATTTACAATTTTTTTTTAATATACTCTTTAAATTATTTATTTTCATTAATAAAAATCCTAAAAATATCATTTATCTAATTTACCACTAAACCTAACTTAGCTGAGCATACCAACCTAACACACACACACACACACACATACACACACAGCATATTAGTTATAAAATCACTCTAATTATTCCTCTCTCTCGTCATACTAGCTATTTTTCTTATACATTGCTTAACCAAACCTTACGCAACCTTATTGCTCACACTTCTTATTTTAATAACGTCGTACATAGGTATCCCTTTTTTCTAAACGTCGAAGGTTAACACATATTTTAATATATTACTTTTGATAGCTAAAATATTTATATTTTAATATATTTCTTTTCATTCTAAAATCATCCACAAATGTTTTCACATATTTCATATTAGCATCTCGTATTCATTTGTATGCGTTAACTTTTATATTTTCTTTTTAGCATTTATTTTTATTATTTGCACAGATATTTTGTATTATGTTTTATCATTTCATAAGTTTTATTTTACATCTATATTTTGTTCAAAGATTTTATTTGTTTTAAAAATATTATTCTAGATTTATAGTTTGTTTAAAGTTTTTATTTATTTTAAAAATATTATTTTACATATATATTTTGTTCAAAGTTTTTATTTATTTTCAAAACATTTATTTTCGAAATTTAATTTATAACTGTTTATTTTTAAAAACTTTATTTATTTTAAAAAAAATTATAAGACATTTTGTTTTTTGGCAAAAAAAATTATTTTTATTAAAAATATCAATTAACCAACAAATCAAGAAATCAAAAACCGCAAAATTGCAGCCCTTTTTCAGTTCGTAATCCAGGGTTTAAGTGATTAAAGTCATATTTAGATACCATTTTGTACAAGCATAACATAAATATAAGTTCTTTGTATGAAATATATCATAAAAAAAGTCTGATATAACATAAAATTTATTAAAAACATTTTATGTTTTTACTAAAAAAATTATTTTTTTCATGTTAATAACTTGAAGAAAGATGTGTTTTATAGGCCCTAAAACAGCAAAGCATCAAAGCAGCAAAGCAAAGCCACAACCTAACTGCAAAACCTCAACCGTTTTCACACCTGTGATATATTGCTTTATTGATATGTTGCTTTACGTCATATTTCAAGATCATTTTGCATAATCATAAAAATAAAATCTTTGTATAGAAAAATATCACAGTAGATGGAAAAGTTTAAATATCAACACACACATACACACACATACACACACACCCACACACACGCGCACACACCCAGACACGGAGCCTCTACCTATATTCTATAAACACCTATGTCTCTCTTATTCTCTCTCTCTTGTTATCTTTACCCTAAACCAAACCTAACTGACTTAACATATTATCCTAACACATACACACATGCACACATACATACATGCACACACACATACATGCACACAAACATATATAGCTTGTTAACTATAACGACTCTTATTACTTAATAACTTCTCTCTTAACTTTCTTTTTTTCACGACCTATATATCTTGTTAATAACAAATTGTCCTAACGCTCGATCTAATCCAAACATAAACCTGGGCTAAACATACTAACTAACACATCTAGTTGGTTAATTATAGTAATCTTCTCTCTTTCTCTCTCTCTCTCTATCTCTCTCCTCTCGGTCTTCTTCTCCTTCTTCTCTCTCTCTCTCTCTCTCTCTCCAATTCTCTCTCAGAATTTTTTTTTCTCTCTCTCTCTCTCCTTCTCTCTCTCCTCTCCTCTCTCTCCTCTCCTCTCTCTATCTCTCTCTCGTACTCTCTATCTCTCTCTCTTACTCTCTCATTACATTATATCTCTCTCTCTCTCTCTCTAACTCTCTTTATCGTATCTATTCTTAACTATTTTGCTTGAGCAAATTTTAGCATAAATTTAAACATGTAATTATTTACACTAACGCGATGCGTAACGCAATACTGCAATTATCACATGACTAAATTCATATTTTATATAGAAGCAATCTAATATCTATCTGTAAGCACGATTTTCTAAAGTGTCCGAAAGCTAAAACATTTATATTTTGAGCATTATTATTGTATAGCTAGAATCAGTTATATTTTGTTTGCTAAGTTTTTTGTATTCTATAACTTTTATTTTACATTTATATTTTGCTTACTAAGTTTTTATTATTTTACAATATTTTTTATAATTATTTTTATTTTGTTTAAGTATTTTATTTTTAAAAAATATTTTTTTTACTTTACATTTTTAGACGTATATAGTTATTTTTTTAATATATTTTTTATAAGTTTTATATTTTTACAAGGAAGTCTTTATGTTTAACAATTATTTATTTATTTTAAAAAATATCATTCAAAATTTATATCATGTTTAAAGTTTTAATTTCTTTTTTAAAAATTTTCATTTATTTTTTTAAAAAAAAAATGTTTAAAACATTTTGTTTTACTAATTTTTTTTATTTTTTTTATTAAAAATATGTGATTTATTGACCCTAAAGCAGTAAAGCAAACATCTCATCCCACCCTCTCTTTTCCATCCGTGATCTATTTATTGCTTTACGTCATATTTGAAGATGCATTTTGTATAAAAATTACATAAAAACAAGTTCTTTGTATGAATATAACATAAAATTCATTAAAACATTTTGTGTTTATACTAATTTTTTTATTCTTTTTTATGTTTATAACGTAAAAATATCAATTAATCAATAAATCAATTAATCAATAGTCAAATCCCCACCCCAGCCCACTTTTTACATACATAATCTATTAATCAATTGATTAAAGTCATATTTAGACCATTTTTGTAAAACACAACATAAAAATAAGCTCTAACTTAGTATGAACAAAAATAAAATTTATTGAAACATTTTATGCTTTTACTAAATATTTGATTCTCTAATTATCAGCATAAACAAAATTTAAACATATAAATAAACGCTATAACACAATTACCTATTGAATTTAAGACATAATGTATAAGATATACAAACGTCTAGCATACATAGATTGAATAAATTAGCTCCATAATAAAAGTCCCATCAATCGCATATCAACAGTAATAAGTATAACATTATCCATAACAAAACTTAACTAAGACCCTACTTTATATATATATCTAATATCTATATATATACATTGAATTATAAATTAAATTAGTAAATAATAATAACAAAACCTAATACAGAAATTTATTCATAACCTAACCTATCTAACATACTGAACTACAAATGAATGCTAACATAGCAAATTTTTTAGCTTATCAATAGCATTTAACATAGACAATCTGTAATAATACTATAATTCACTTAAACAAGAATCGGTTATAAAACAAAAATTATTATTTTAATTTAAGATCACATACACAAACATATTATTATTATTATTATTATATATTATTATTATTATATTATTAATATATTTATTAATTTATTATTATATTAATATTATTAATTTTATTATTACTATTTATTATTATTATTATTATTTATTATTAATTATTATATTATTGATATTCATTATTATTAATTATTAATTATTATGTATTATTAAATATTATTATTTTACATATCTTATTAATTATTATTATTATTATAATTATAATTAGTAATTATAATTATAATTATAATTATATATTTAGTAATATAATTATTAAATTAATATATATTATTTATTTTATTTATATATAATTTAATTTATTGATTATTTATCGCTATCTAATTAAGTAAAATTTTAATTATTGATTATCGTCAGCTTATGAATATATGGCATTTATTATATATATTATTAATTAATTATTATTATTGATTCATTATCTAATCTTAAACTTTACCGATGTGAGGAAAATGAATGTGGCACTCGAATGTTAACTGACAGAGCGGAATGCACTGTAAATTAATTACAAAGTTTAAACCATAGCACAGATTAGCTATCAAACATAACG
>JABUQX010082830.1:0-22500 GCA_015478945.1 Trachelipus rathkii | reverse complement strand
TGTAATAAACTGATTTAGTTTGACTAGGCTATTCAATCATTTTGATAAATTTTACGGCTCCATGCATCTCACGGTACTTAGAATTATATCGTTCTACCGTATAGTACTCTCACGTATTTACTCATGAGCTCCTATTAGTGACTTTCAAGATTGCTTAAACCTCTTTTTATTTAGTATTAAAAAATTATGTGATTTTATTTGACTTTTACTTATCTAAGTAGTACTATCCAATACCCAAACTTATGAGTCTACCGCGCTCTGCCTAATTAATTAAATCAATAACCCAGTGGAGTATGATAATCACGTAATTCGTGTTAATATTAAATTTTAAATAATGAAAAAAACATTGTTGTTTACAAACTTGTGTTCATTACATAGATATTATTTTTTAATGTAAATAGAAATAATTTATACAAAATGACATATTGAATTATAAGCTAGTTTTTAATTTATGTTATTAAATATGTAATAATATAAGTATTTGACTCAAAAAGTACTATGACCATTAGAGTAATTAATAGCCTATCCAAATTTTATTAAATAATTATATTTTAATTATAATATATAATAGGTAAACAACAAATCACTTAATTAATTTAATAATTTACATATAATTTAAATGCAATTTACCAAGAATTTATCTCTAACGTTCTTAACATTAGAGTTATTATCTTTAATGTCATGACATAAATTTATATTTATCGTAACAATTATATTTTCACTCGCATCTCATTTTGTTTGTGTAAACGTAAACTAAAATATCGATACACGTGCATAGTAATAGCGTTAGATATAAAGTTTTTAATTATATGAATAGTAAATTTAGATGGAAGTATAGAGCGATATACTATATATAGCACCTTTTGAGATGTTTTACGACGTCCGTCAGTTTGAAGTTTTTTTGCTTTTTTTTTTTTAAATATTATTGATATAGCAATAGGCATAGAGAGAGACGCATACCATTATACAATTTAAGTGGGTACGGACGAAGGAGAGAGGATGATTCAAAAATACAGATATAGAACATTTTCCGTTGTTACGACTCGTCGAGTTTTAAGTATTTTTTGTTTTTTTGTTAAACATATTGCTAGAGATATAGTGATACTAACAATGAAGATTTATTAAAGTGGTACGGACATGCTTCAAAAATTCGAAATATTTGTAAATTAATTTTTTTAAAAGTAATTTTTTGAGAGAAGTGAGATAATGATTGGTTTTTATTTTTTGGAAGGTGAGTTTTTCAAACTAAAGAATGACCCAAGAGTGCGATGAAGAATCTCAAAGAATGGAGAGGAGAGAGATTCATAACTCTCTCTTTTGCAAGATTTAGGTGTTCTCTTCGGCCTTCCGGGAAAACGTCAGGGTAGACTTAAATTTTCCCCCCCCCTGCCAGCGGAGGGTCTCCGTAACCCCCGCCTCTTTGTATTGAGTGTGAGCGAGTTTCAACTGTCTCAGCGGTGGTAGGTGTGTCGCCCGAGCCCAAGTTCCGTACTCGCGCAATAAAACTGTGTGCGTGTGATTGTTGTACTCGAAAATATCAACAGCAATGTATGACAGCTTCGTCGCCCTCCTCCTCTCACTCCTCCCACCTCTTTTTATCCACTCACACCATCCATTGAAAAGATTACTACCCTAGTAACGTAACTCCCACCGCTTTACCAATTTTACTTTTTAGGGAATAAGAGTAGGATATAATAGGCATAATATCCAAATGAATAATTTAATTATTATAATTGTTATTACTTAAGTAGTTGAGTTTAATTCTTTATAAATTTATATTATAAAATCATGATTTCTTTTTACACTTTCATATAAAATTCTAATAAATTTATTTAACTAATATTTTACTCACATTATAAATATAATTTTAATTAAAAAGACTAAAAAAATTTAGGTTAGTGATGATTACTTAACCCTTCTCCTTATCTACCTATGTATACGGCTATACTGATATATATATATATTAACTCAATTTTGTTAATTAAGCTTTTTTACTTCATGGTTAATTCTCAATAATATATATATATAGTATACTTAGTTTTAGTCTGATATAAGTGTAGTTCAGTACTTTCGAATAAATTATCACTTTATGTAATCAAATAATATGAACTATTAATATATTTAATATTTATAATATATATAATTATTTTAAAAATATATTTCGAACTTTAGAATATAATGTCCAGTTAATCTCATCACTGTAAAATTCAATTGTTAATAATTATACTAATATAATTATTTTAATATAAGTTGAGAATATAATAAAATAAATAATTAATAATACATAATAAAATAAAAAAATCAAAACATACGGAGTACGATAAAAAACACAGTATAATTGAGTAGAATCACTTAATATATAATATTAGTATATCTTAATATTAGATATATATATATAATATATAAGATATAGATATATTAAATATATAATATATATTAATATATTATATATCTTTAATATTATATTAATAGATATATATATATATATATATTATAATATATAATATATATATATATATATATACTTAATATATATATATTATTATAATAGTATATTATTATATAGTAGTATTATAATATATAATATAGTATATATATACTAAGTGATATATATAATATATATATATATAATATTAACTATATATATTATATATAATACTATATTAATATATATATATTATAATAATTATAATATATATTATATATTAATATATATTATAATATATATATATATAATATTATATATCATTAATATATTATTAAAATATAATAATATAAATAATATATTTATATATATCGATATAATAAACGTAATAAAATGTTTAGTCACTTATTTTATTAGTTAAATATATGGTTTCTTGTATAAATTATTAAAGTAAATATGTTGTAAATTCTTACTTTCCATTGATGGGCGCACATACTAGACGTATTGCAACTTATATATAGTATATTGGAAGTGATGTAGTTCTGTAATCCACACTGTCAGAGTTAGAGCTTTTCAGTCTACTCATCTCACGAAAAGATGTTGGAAATTATTGCGGTGTTTGCTTATAAGATTTGTCTTTAAACTCAAATTAAGAATGTTCAAGATTCTGAAAGCGAAGCGTGAGAAGAACCATAAAAAAAAAAATTTACCTGTATCACGCACACTAAAGGAGTCCGTTAGGTTTAAATGTTAGTTTTTGTGTTTGTAGAGACTTAACCGTAATATACTCTTAATAAAAGTATTCCCAGATCGAATTTTCATCCCTACATATATTATTTTATATCTTAATCTGAAATGATAAATATTTATTTCATTTTAGTAATTTATTATATCTATGTTGTATTGTATAAAAATATTTTTTAGAAGGTATATATATATTGAATGATTTTAAAAAAATAAACTTATAAATATATCTGAACATATTCAAATGAGGTATATTAATAAGCTAACAAGCATATTGAGTACGGTAGGCTCATTAAGTCAGACTCGCTAGCTGAGGCTACTTAATACCGCTCATTACCAAATGTACGCCTACAAGTGACGTCGTAGCTGTATGGTGCAGCTCATAAATCATTTAATATTAAATAAAAAAGAATAATAATTTAGAAAATTCGTTTAGATAAAAAATCCCTCAAGTCAAATAATCTATCTAAAAAATATCACACAAATTTTTCTACTATATATATTATAAAACTAAAATGAAACATATGTTTAATTATATATATTATATATATTATGATAAATATCTACAAAATAGGTGATTTGTTATTGTTAACACGATAGATAAAGGTAAATATGCTCTCTGCTCATTTTATACGGTTATCCCTGAATACGATGACGAAGGAAAGAATAAGCATAATAAGGGGTAAATGAATTATACTGATGTCTTAGAAAATTAACGAATAAATTATATAGATTCATATATTTTATTATACTTAATAAAAGTTCATTGAATTCATTTGTATTCAGAATACAGTATACTAGGGTAAAGTGGTTGCTATAATTTTATATAATATGCAAGTATACTTCCCTTCTTATTAATTTATCTTATAGAGAAAATATATATGTAAATTATATTTTTAAGAAATAGTATACTGATAAAACTAGTATAAAAATGTAATAATCGTGTGATAGATTGAAGATATAGTTATTATAATTATGTTATATTTATATGTATAATCTTGTTAATAGAATATAAAATATAATCTTTTTTCACAATTCTCCCGCAGTTTCTTTTATGTACTCTAATAAATATTGACCGATATTTTTAAAGTGTATATTTATCTAAATACCAAATAGATCAATAATGCAATTAGCATATATCGAAATGCGAGCTTCGGGCATCATTTCTCTACAAGTCTATTTCCGATGGCGAGGAGACCTTATTAATATGGATAAATTTTCCATGTGCATTTATATTCCCGTCCTTTAGAATGTATTATAATATCATTACCACAAAGACACAGTATTGAGAAACTACGAACCTAAGTGTGAGCCAGTAGCATTATAAATGATCTAAAAATCGTAGATTGATACCTAAGTTTAATTAATTATTTATGCATGTAATATAATTAATTAAAAGCATATATTTTGCTATTTTGTATATCAACTTTACCTATCACCATTTTTCTTTCTCGAATGTTAGCAAAAAAAGATAAATTTCTTCACAGTCAGTGATGTTGCTTACAGACACTGAGAAGGTAAAATAGAAAAATAGAAATGATTTAACATATTAGTATGAGCGTTACTATCATATGTAAGAGAAAAACTTTGTAAAAATGTACTTAACAGAGATGAGTTTTTAGATTTATAATTTAGTTATATCTCGACTTTTTAGTAAATGCAAGTTTAAAAATAATAGTTTATCGTATTTTTTCAAAAACCTGTATGGTGTATGCACATATATCAATCTAAGACTAAATTTAGCTCCTAACTCGTCAATCTTTCCTATTTATTTTTATATTTTTTATTTAATTATCGAAAATCATATTTATTCAAATGTTGTATTAATATTTTTCTATATTTTTTAAATAAATCATTAATTATACATTAATTTCACTCACCAACAGTTTCTTTTAGTGTTAATGTCTAATAGACTTTGATGAAATTGTTGTTCATTTCTCTATCCCTAAAAACATTAACGATTCATTACAGCTTCTTACTCATGCTCTGATCACCTTGGAGAGGAACTAAAAATACTAGACCCTATCTTCTAACAGCGTTCGCCCCTCTATCATTTGATTGCCATATTTCACTATTATCGTATTATACTCACCGCATTATAATTTCTTAATTTTCAGAGTCTTCCATAGATAATAATAGAAGACTCCTATCGCGTTAATTCAGCCATAATAGAATACGCTTAGATATACTCAATTTATGAGTAGTATATGCTCTGTCTTATACTGATCAAAATTGTGATTATATTTCTTTAAGTAATCTTCAGTTATTATCTATATATAGATAATATAGATATATATACGTATTTATGTTCGTATATGAGCTGTAGGATCCTATCTATGAGCTAATATATATAGTCTAATAATACATGACTCGTAATCAAGAAGATTCACCCTTTCACTGAGACGAAATATCCAATTTTCTTTCTTCGACCATAGCTCATAAATATTGCCCTGGGAATCACTGTCATCTACAAATTTCCGAAATCACTGTCATCTACAAATTTCCGAAACTATCCTGCTGTATCTATTAATGATTACTTCGTCGCTCCTCAAAAAATCATCTCTTCATATTCTAATTCCCGCAAAAACGTAAAAATATTACATAATCTTTCTCTTTTACTTAATTATCCATTTCTACTTTTTTTCTACATTAAAGACTAATTACTCAAATAATAATGTTTTCTAACCATAAAATTATAATTCTTCCTATTTTTCCCCTCATCTTATATATATATCTCACCTTTATCCAAAGAGCATCTTTGATATTTCCTCCTTGCTAATGTCACATATATAATAGTAGGATAGAACTATTATTATTATTATTTACTAACTAAGGAATCAACTGTGATAAATTTCTAATATTAAGGTAGCAAAATTAAGAGCGCAGGTATTTTTCCTCATAATCTAAAAAAATAGAAAGAGGGAAAATTTATGAAAAATATATACACACTAAAAATAAAATTACGTGTTATAAATGTTTGAAGGAAAAGATGAATTTTTCAAGAGTATAATGTATTTAATGTTTAAGAAGATGAGTAGAAAGATAAATATGCGTTGACAGGAAAATTAGATTAACAGTGACTCTATATATAGAGACATTGGACACTCTAGACTCCTTGTAAGAAATAATGCGTAGGCAATTATTTCAGTTATAAATTTGAGTATTCTACGTAAAGTATTGGTAGATGTGGAATGTTGACGATATCAAATCTGATATGTTTGAAATATTTTAATTAACGAATACGTAGGTGAGATAGAAGCGCCCCCCTATGCATGTCAGACCGCGGCGGCTACGCATGCTTCCTCTGGCACAGACGATAGTAGACCTAAAAATTAAAGTTAGTTTAATTCACGTGCTGTATAATCACTCGAGACAACAATGAAAGGAACGCAATCTAAGAGTACAGGTAAAGCTAGTATTAGATCTTGCTAAAATTCGACGTAATGTGATTTGTTCTCACACGCTCAACCTTAAAACTGGAGAATGCGTTTGACAGGAAAATAGGTTGACAGCGAAAATGGTGTTGACGAAAATGGGTTGAGGGCAAAAGACAATAAAATTGTGAGATAGGAAAATATATCATCGGATGAACCTAATATATATTATATATATATATAATTATATATATTATTAATATATATATATATACGTTTGACAGAGGATAATAAATGTTGTATAGTTTTAGACTAGGAAATAATAGGAGACTGAAATGTAGTACACAGTGGAAGAGTGAAGACGTGTTCAAGTGAGATAAAAATAGTAGTAATATAGTATATGACAGGAAAATGCGCTATATATACTATATATCTATTATATAATTCGTAATCTAAAAAAATCGATTTAGTGTTTTTGATAGTGTGATATTTTAACTTAGTGCGAGTGTTTTGAAAATGTGTGGAACTAGAAGCAAACATTGCCGAGCATTTTCGTTAAAAAAATTTTGTCAAGTATTCTATAGGAGATATATTGATGTCTTAGTACAGGAAGAGGATTACTAGTGTTTCTTAAACATTACGTTTAAAAACTGTAATACGTCATATTCTTTGTCACTTAGCCTTAACACAGATTTCTGTGATATCTTGAGCACGCGAAACTTATCAATTAAAATCCTGAAACTTATTAAAGGTCTTAAAGCGAAGTGTAAATAAAATTAAAAAAATATTTTACAAAGATATATATATATAATATGAGTGATATTTGACAAGTTTTTTTGTCTCTTACCATGATGTACACAGAAAATAGATATAAAAATAAAGAAATATAGAACAAAAGGTTATAAAAATAAGAAAGTCGAATATTTTGTCTGATTACGCGAATCTCACATTATTACATATATAGTATATATATATATATATATATATATTATATATATAATATATATATAATATATATATATATAGGTTGTAGCAGAAAATCGTTGTACGTATAAATATATATATAAGTACTAAATATGAAAATAAGTGTAGTATATTATATATAATAGTTTACTAGTGTAAAAATGGGTATGATACAGTAAAAATTGGTTTATTAACTGATAAAATTGTATATAGTGCTAATATATTGTAACTAAGGAAAATGGTATACTATATGATATTATATTAGTTCTGACTCTAGCAGTTTGAGAATCATTGATGTCCCTCAAAAAGTTCTAGAATAAGGAATTTTTTTTTAGCTTGTACATTAATACTCCTCTGTTTTTTAGTGCGTATATGAGTAACCCGGCAGTCAGCTCATATCAGGGTTTGCGAAAAAATTTTACGCCATATAAGAAAGAATAAGTTTTTCAGATTGCAATAGCAAGGAAGTGAGATACTGCGGTAGTTTACAAAAGTTAACTTAGTACCTGATTTTCAAATTTTAATAAAATTAACATCGGAATAAGAGAATATATACTAACATATTTAAATAAAGTGAGGTGAAGCTCCAAATTTTAATCAAATTCTTTTCTTTAAACAAAAGCAGGTCTAGTAGTAAAAATAGCGAACTGTAGTTACTGTCTTAAGATTTACATCTTTCGAAATCCTTTATGTAAGAAAATATATTTTTGAAAATAATAAACTATGTAATTAAAATTCTTGTCAGAAAGTACGAATTCACCGCGAAATTGAACTATATATAGAGGAGGATTTCTTCGTATTGGATTGATTGTATTGGATTGTATGAATTGATTGGAAGCTGAGTACCTTCTATTCTTCCTATTTTCTCTTTGTTAAGGATATGAAGTTCAGTGATTGCGACGTATTAGAATTGCTTCATTATGAAGATTTTCACTTGAGCAACAAATGGTTGCAGCGGTGTGCTGCGATCACTAGGGAAATGAGGTCAACAGAAGGGCATGGGATCAAGCCAAAAAACTGCGTCGATATAGGTTGACTCAGGAAGCAAGCGTAGAAGCACTCGCCCAACTAAGCGAAGAGACCAGGCTTCGTCACTGGTCGGTTGGAGCAGGTGCGTGATTTATATGGGGAGCTATTTGTTCTTGTGCTCCGTCTTGCTCGACTTAAAAATGAGACACACGCTCGCCTCGCATAAAATTAGATGGTTGCGCCGTGAGCTGTAGTTGTGATAAAACTGGTAAAAAAGATATGACAGAGAAAAAAGAGAAAATATATATACAATATATATATATATTTAACAGGAATGTATATATATTAATACTTAGTTGTAACAGTAGAAAATGAGTATATAAGTCTAAATACTAAATAGAAAGAAAGTAGTATAGCCTATACAAGGAATATTGTGATATAGTTTGACTCAGGTGAAAATAATGTGTATATATATATAATATAACTATTATATATATATAATATTATTAGTTAAATATTAAATATGGTATTATATATATATTATTAGTGGACAGTCAAAATGGTATGTATGATTTAGAAAAAAGAGACGGGTACTAGTAACAGAGAGAGATAATTGGTGGGTTGTAACATAGTGTGGGAAACAGAATGGGATTAATTTCTAGAAACAAGTCTTTTATCATCATCACACACACACACACACACACACACCACACACACACACCTACAGCTACATTACACAGCAGTGAACATGCAAGTAAAACTGCGTGCTGTCGAACAATATTAAGTCTCTCTGATTAACCTTGAAACAAAGCTAAATAACTTGAGGAAAAGTGTATATTATATATTATTATCACGCCTTTTTACCAGGATATGTATACTTAAAAAAATAGTTAAATATAATATATATAAGAGTTAGAAAAATTAAATATAGTATATTAATATATATATATAGTATTATATAAGAAGTACTGAAATCGAATGAAAAATAGGAAAATGTGATAGTAAGTTGATCACTAGTGAAAAATGTATATATAGATATACCTAATCCGCGGAACGTGCACTCAGATACGACACCTTCTCTCACTTAATACCCCGTATGTCTCATCTCTCAGAGACACATATTGCTGAACCCATAATCATACATGTCACACAGAGATACACTCGATAATGTCAAGCGTGACGAATAAGTCATGACTAATGAGAATAAAATTAGATAAATAAATAGATAATAATAATCTATACAATAGATATTAGTGAGATTTTGACACTAAAATAGTAAATAAATAATAGTCTATTATGTCACATTTAAAAACGCTTTCACTCTCGCAACACACCCTGCGCTCCTTAGACAGGGGAAATACTACTCGGCGTCATCAAAAATTCCACAGTCATGTTAACGCAATAGAGCACACGATAATCATGAGCATATCCAGAACACCCATACTCAGGCCGCGCCAGTCTTGCCGAAGTAATCCCTCACGGAACAAAACTTGTTTGACTCATGACCGCAATACATTATATAACCAGGAGTATTGACTCAGAAATAACATTGCCGCATTTCACGCTGCTGGACAGGAGCACAACACCTCCCCCCCCTTGACTTGTGACAAAACTGGAGGCTGACAAGAAGAATGGTATAGTATACTAGTATATAACAAGTGATAATGAACGCTCCCTCCATCCTACAGTCAAAAGATATCACTTCCCTAACAATTGTTGACGACAACAGCGAGAGAACATTGTCCTGTAGAGCTTGCTCGAGGGACTATTATAACCAACGTGTGAATAAGTATTTGGAACAACTAGTTGTGCTTAACAGATCGGGATCAAGCCTAATGCCGTTGACTAGGCGACAAATATCGTCTTGAACATGGAACATCGGCCGTTTCTCACTAAGTAAGAGGTGTTGACTGAAAATGCGAGGAGCCCCTGACAGAGAAAATGGCGTTGTCCGACAAAGGGCCAAAAAGAGGATACATATATATATGTTGACAGTGAGGATAAATGTAGTATAATATAATAGTTTGACTGTGAAATGTAGCTTGACAGTGAATAAAATATGCGTATAGTTGACACTCGAAAAATGGCGTTTGTAAGACAGAAAATATATAGGTACTATATATATATAGTAAGTTGATACTAGTTGGAAAATGCGTATAGTTGACAGTAGAAAATATGTGAGGGTTAGATATACTAGCGTAATACAATAATGACTAACTATTTATATCTATTATTATATATATATTTAATTGAAAAATTGGTATATATATATACTATATATACTAATATATATATAGTATACTAGAAATATGTACTTAGTAGAAAATGGAATTATAGTTTGAACAGTATATTAGAAATTGGTATCACTGAAATGTATTGACTTGTGAGAAACATGGGCTAACAGGTAATAAATTTCTAGTATGTAACAGGAATAAAATGTAAGGTTTGACAGAAAATGCGTATATATTATATATTATAATATTATTATTTATATAGATAGTTACAGGAAATAAGGCTGAACAGTGTTAAAATATTGCCGGTTGACATGACTATAAAATGGTTAGACAGAGAAAATGTATTACGTTGACAGTGAAAATGTGATAGCTGACAGGAAAATGTATACGTAGTCAGTATAAAATAGGGTTGACTATGGGAATTGTATATACTACGTCTAGTGAAAATTGGACTGACAGGAAATAATGGCTAACAGAAAAATGATATTATGACTAGGAAAATGTAGTGATTTGTACATGATAGATAATATGGCTGACTCAGGTAAAATGTATATCACATACTGTGATAAAAATGATCTACTTGCTGAGCAAGCACGCCGTCAAATTCACTCTGAATATTATATCAATTATAGACTAATATCATCATTCACAGGCTGACAGGAAAATGTAGCTATACGTAACACTATATATGTAACTATTGAGAATGGGTGACAGCGTAAAATAAAGTTTGATAATTATCAAGAAATATGGGACCGAACATTTTAGTAAATTAGTAAAAATCTGGTTATTATATAACAATATAATAATATTATAGATTTATCTATAACATTGCATTCAACACATGACCACAATATTCCTACTAACCCTAACTTAAACCTAATAACCTAACTTAACATAACAACCTAACCTAATAAAATATATACTGTACATGAAATTTTTTTTGATGTTGTGTGAATTCTTAGTCTTATAGGCCTAGTACCCATCGGACAATTGTCTCTAATTCTTTTCTTCCTCGTCACAACAATATAATATTGAGTCTCTTCAAATCTAATTGGTGCAAATATATTGTTGTTTTACTGTCTCGAAAACTCGCTTTCTTTATCTATTTCTTCAATACAATTATTCAAATTTAAATATCTTACAAAACATATTTATCAAACCATTTTCTTTTCTTAATATTCTAGCTCTCTTTCTCGAGATCTTTCGCGGAAGTATCAATTGCCTCTCATTTTAAACAAGCTTTTAAAAGGTTTAGAGCTATAAAGAGCTATCAAAAAAATCTCCATACTTTAGTTGCATGCTCTGTTTAGTCAATTACTCTACCTTGCATGAAACACTCTTTACTATGTGTAAGCTGATAATCGACGTGCAGTATTGCAAACTCTTTAACTTGATTAGTAGATGGGATGGAAACTAAATTTTGACACTTAGAAGCTCTATAATTCTACACAACTTAATTAACTCTCAAAGCTTTTCTTAGTGTCGGAAATTTTGCTTCACATTCCATATAATATCGCTATTGCAAGGAACTTTTTATCCATACACCATATTAACACCCTTTGATCACAGTCTGATGGTGCAATAGAGTGCTATACGTGAGCTATGTATTGTGAGTTAGTCACATAGTTAATTGCTATTTGTGTTGCGTACTGAGATGGTAAGATGCTCATGTGCGAAAATTGCATTGAACTTGTTTCGTTGGTCGATGTAGCTACCTAACGGGTGTAACGAAACAAAGCCTATATTGCTGAACATCCCTAACCAATAACAATAATAAAAAGGTGTGCTATTATTTCCAGGATAAACCATTTTCAAATTATAATAATATGTTTAGTTAGTGATTGTAATTGGTGAGTTTATGTGACTCACTCTTCAATAGAGCAAAAGCCATAAAGTAAGAAAACTTATAAAGCGTTAGAGTTATATCTCTGGGAAAATTGAGGATAAATTTCACAGTTTATATTTATATATTGCAAAAATATTATATTTGTCTCTCTTCAATAATGTTTATTGCTCGTGTTTTTCTCTCTAAGTTATTCTTTATATATCTATTGCTGATATTTAATATCTCACGTAGTATTGTTAGTTTTCGACTTTATTTTGAGATATTTCTTATCCTTCAATTAGTTCTGAAGGTTGCATCTCTTCTCTCTCTATACTCTTCTCTCTCTCTACTCATCTCTCACTCTCTTTACTCTATCTCTCTCTCTCTTCATACTTTCTATCTTTCCTCTTTCATATACAATATTACTCACTATAATTATAGTACGATAGTGACTAGCTGTACTCTCTCTTCTACTCTCTGAGCGACTGACTGTGACTCCGATCTGGAAAGACCTTGAGATAATCGTCCCACGTCTTCGTGATCGATTCCTGATGAGAGAGCATATCAGAGATTCTTCAAATTTATAATTATCATCAGAATTTTTAACTTTCGTTAATTGTGATTTTAAAAAAAACAAAATATTCACAATTAGAGTACCACCAAATTAATTTCTCCATAAATGTACATCTATCTTATATTTAATAAATAACCTATTTAACATACTGAGTATTCATTGCGCATTTTCCATTCTATCTAACTTCATTCTTGTCTTCTCTCATACTGTACTAGCGATCACATCATTCGTTTTCTGCTCTTGGCGTGTCTCCCTAATCCTAGATTACCATTGACTGAGAACGGACAGTCCCACACAACTTTATCTAGAAAGAGTCTTCTATGTATCATCAGATCTAGAGATAATTTGCAGTTAATGTTATTAAATTAATAGATGGTCATGTATTAATATTAAGAACGAGAGACATTTTGAAAGCTCTAAGACCCTATCATATATATATATATATGGGAATCCATGTTGCGGGCTATGACAATATTTCATACATTTTGCTATCTTCTTCATCTTTATTAAAGCTCTTCTTTTTATCTTACTTCTTTCCATTTCCCTCACATAATAATTATAATCAAGCTATGTTTCGCTTATAAAATGAGTTTTTTTATTTGCATCTAAGTTATTTTACATAGTATTTTTTTATTTTCAAATATTATACAATTGTATTTTTAAATTTGATATTTAGAAGAAAAATATTATTTTTTTAGCTAGTAAAACGAATTTTCTACCTTAATTTTAATAATATATATATTTAATAGAAGGTTATATATCCATTCCTCTTACTATATATATACTGCTAAATTATATAAATTTTTAATTATATAAAAATTTTTGTAATTATAATTATTTTATATTATTTAATTATTTATATTATATATATATTATATATAAATTATATTATATTATTAATATATATATATTATATTTAATATTTATATAATATAATTATATATTAATATAATTTTATTCTTTATTATAATTATTTATTAATTTTATATATAATTATTATTATTTTATAAGTTGATATTATATATTATTAATAAATTTAATTATTAATTAATTATTTATTTAGTTATATATTATATGTATAATTGTTTTATTTATATGTTAATTATTTAATTATTATTATTTATAAATATAATTTATTATTAATTATTATTTAATTATGATTAATTTTATTATTTATATTAATTTATACATTATTAATTATTTTATATTATTTAATTTATAAATTTCATTATATATTTTATTAATTATATGTAATTCATTGTTGAATCGTAATTCATTGTGACTCTCAGGCCAATACTTGGCTCACTTACTCACACTTTTTTCGTGTGATGCATGAAATTTTCTCTTTAAGATATCTATTGAATCTTTCATTGGACTATTACTATACATTTATTTTGTCTACTAATTCCCCTTTAATAATTAATTCCTCTACTCTATTTTTAATATTATTCGAATTTAATATAGTGCTCAAGTGATCTCTCTCTCTTACTATTTTTAATTAGTCATCCTCTCTTTTTTTGCAACGACTAAGTTTGGGCTTTCTCATCTGCTTCCAAAATCTTTAATTATATGATATAATTTGAAAACATATTTTTTCTTCATTATTTTATTCTATCCTAATGTGACTTCTCTATTACTTATTGATCTGATTGTTATTTGATAGTTTATTAAGAGTATTGTATTTTGTTATTAAGTTTAGATTTTGAGTTTTATTATTTATATCTTGTACACTTTTAATTATTTGGTTGTGCCCAAGTACATTATATAAATTATTAACACTTTAACTCGTTACGATCCATTACAATCTTCATCCTCTGTTGTCTCTTTCATTGTCTGTATCTATTTATTTCACATTAAGTTTTCTATTTGAATAATTAATTTTATTTTCCAGAAATAAATGCAATTGTTCAAATATCATGTTTATCTCTATATGCCGTGTTAACTCGAATTGTTTCATTGTACTAATTATTTTTATGACTTCTCAATTTATTCCTTATATATTATATATTTATTACTCTCATATTCAAAATTTTTTCTTCTAATAATATTATATAAAAAATATAAATAAATAACTTTAATTTATGTAAAAATTATAATAATATAAATTATACATGCTGACAAAGGATGTATATGTATATAGACTTTGTAAACATCTACTTATCTCATTAAATAAATATTTTGGAAATCATAACTGAAAATACTGATGTTAATATCTAAATGAGTATATTTTTGAGTCGGCTCATAACTGTTAAAACATAAACTTGCATAGTTTTATATTTTATTTTCTAATAAAATGACTAATATAAATATAACGCATCAGATAAAGTTATGCAATTTAATTATCTTTTTTAGAAATAGGTGTTTGAAATATCTAAGAGCTGCATTTTTTTTCCCCTCAAATGGAGTGTGTGTCCTCCTCATGTATAATTTATATTCTCTCTTGTTTTAAATGTTTGACCATACTCATTAGATCTTTTTCTCCTTTCTTTAATTTTCTTTTAGTTGTATTTTCTCAGTTCTTTTGCTTAATATATTTTATAAACAAAATTAAAATTTAATATCATAATTTAATTAACTTCCAACATGAGATATTTTTTTTTATTATTTCTTTTTGATATTTCTTTATATTTTTTCTTTATTTCGTAGTTCTTCAATTTTTATTATTATTATTATTATATTATATATTATTATTATAATATTATTATTATTATTATTATTATATTATTATTTATTATTATTTTATTAATTATTATTTATGATTATTATTATATTGCATTTTATGCTATTGTTATTATTATTATTATTATTATATTATATTAATTATTATTATTATTATTATTATTATTTTTTATATATATTATTATTATTATTATTATTAGTTTTATTATTATATTTTTTTATTTTTATTATTATTATTTTATTATTATTATTATTATTATTATTATTATTATTATTATTATTATTATTATTATTATTATTATTATTTATTATTATTATTATTAGCATAAAGTAATTATTATTTTAAGACTTTCCCTCGCTCGCTCATTTTATCTTCCTTTCTTCTCTCTCTCTCTCTCTCTCTCCTCTCTCTCTTCTCTCTCTCTCTCTCTCTCTCTCTCTCTCTCTCTCTTCTCTCTCGTCTCTCACTCTTCTCTCTCTCTTCTCTCTCTCTCACAATACATACACACACAGACATACCATTCTCTTTTGAAGATTAAATTTCTTCATCTCTCGAAAAATCTTGTGCCAGGTGTGAGCTGATTGTGATGATAGTTGAAGGAAATAAGCTTCAAAGTCAGAGAGAGCTTTTCTGCTAACTCTTACTTCTTGAAATCATGAAATGGGGATGTTTTTTTACAGCTTTTGTCAAGAAGGAACTTTACAATTATATATATACTATCATTAGTATAATATTATATATAATTATATATTATATATATTATAATATATTATATATATATATATATATTATATATATATATATATTATATATATACTATATATATATATAATATATATATATAAGAATTGCAATTTGGGCTTGAAAAAGAGTATTTCTTTGATTATATTGCGTAAAAAAAAGAAAGAAAAACAAAAGAAATTAACCTGTAAAACAGGATTTTTAATTAAGAAATCTTATTCTCTAAAAGGTTTCTCTAAATGGTGCATATTAACGCATTTATTTTGTCGTTAATCACCTATGTGTTATTAAGATATGAAATAACGTATACCATTTAAGAGTTACTCCTATTTTAAGCTCTTACCATGCACACAAACCTACAATACACAAACACACCTACACATACACAACACACACACACACCACATTGCAAGGTTAATATTGAAATAATACAAATATGTAATGCGTTTAAAATGAAAGTAACACTTAAATAGTATGTGTTATTTTATGCGTTAAAAACACATTAATGATAAAAGACAAAATAAATGCGTAAACCTTTTTATAGTGTACTTGTTAAAAAGGATATCTTATCTGTTAAAAGAGAATGTATTGATTATAAAATAAAAGGAATGATTAAATAGTAGATGATCAAATCCTGATCCCCTCAAAATTATATCGATCCCCGATATACCATCTAAATAATGTTGCTCCAGATCAAGACAGATAGAGGAGCACAAATGAGCGTTAAAGAGTTGAATGTTACAAGGTTATATATATATGAGGAGTAAATGAGATCTTTATTTCCTTGAGAGTCTTTTCCGTGAGAGAATTCTGCAACTTTCTCTCATATGGATACAGCCGATACAAACTAAATGTCTTGTTTTTGCCATTTGCGAGTCACTGTGTTGTGTGTCTTAGTAAATGTGTGTATAGTGTGTGCACGTGATATGTTAGATTAATTCTTACCTCTTTCAGATTTACTTGTGTTGATGCGCTATTATATTACAACTTTTATTTATAGCTTCGTTTGTTTCTTGAGTGCTCAATTTATCGTATATGGTTTTGTGTCCTCTTTTGTAGATTTAAGACTGGAACTCTTAGAAATACTTGGAAGAATAGTTAAAATTTCAGGACCACTTCATTTTTCTATATATATGTACTCTCAATGGAAATACTAACTTATATATTCTCGAGCAATCTCTCTTTCTTCGTGCTTGTTTTAAAATTTATGTAATTGTGAATTGTTATTTAATCCTAATGTTTCATTTTGATCGTCGAAGAGGATTTTGATTTTTACTTGATTAATTTTTATTACATTATTCTTTTATGTCTTATTCTATGCTTAGTTAAAAACTCTCTCCCTCTTTTTCCTCAAAGACTTGTCTCTTTCGCGTAATATTTATTTTATCTTGAAAATTTCTTTCTTCCACCTCAGTATTAGATTATAAATTACTGGTTGCATAATTTAAGAAAATTGTGTTTTAGTTAGAGAGCGAGAGAAAAAATTTGATATTAACACGTTCTTTCGTGAAACATCAAAAAATTAAGCTGTCATATCATAAAGTCGAACAAATTTCTTTTATTTTTTAGTCTCCCGATAGTGCGTTGAGTGAATGAGCAAGAATCAGATTTAAGCAAAATTGCGTGTTATTTGAATATATGAACCGCGACTTCTCATTCTTTGACCGTCTCTTTCTACTCCTATTACTACATACTTCATAATTCTCGTTAAAGATCACTTTGTCTTTATTTATTTCTCTTTTTCTTATTGTATTATCTATGAGAGAAAGTTTTTTCCTTATTTTTGATCACTTTATGAAATCGGCTCTTTTTAAAGTTGGAATTGGTATAAGAATTACTTTAGTAGTAAATAGAGGCGTTCATATAAAAAATACAAACGCCATTACTTGTGAGTCTTAATGTAGTATAGAAATCTCCAAATAGTAATAATGTAAACTCTGACTGATATACATTGACGTGAGCAAGATTTAATGCCACAAGACCAAGAAGATGCCTACCTTTCAGATAAAACTTCTAGTCGAAAGGAACGACCGCTTCCGTTTTGCATAAAGACGTATTCATTATCTTGTCATCTCTTGAAATCGCCTGTTAATAATATCAGAACCGTATAATATATTTTAGCCCTAAATGTGTCCAATTGTTCTTAGTTTCAGAGGACTATATAAATTGCATACTCAATAATAATATACAAAAATACTATATATATATTATAATTAATATATATATATAATTGTTCACTTCGCAAACTTAAAAGAAACTCATTACATACGTTCGCGTCCTTTTTTAAATAATAGAAAATTGTACACCACAATTCTTCCTCTTAACCTCACCTCCTGGTGTGTTGGTGATCCCTTAGAATATTCAACTTTTTTTCTTTTGTCTTATCTTTTATTTTATTCGCCCCCCCCTCACTAACCCTTATAGTAATAAATAGAGTATATCACTAGATCTCTACTATATACGTAATATTATTTTATACTATTTTAATAATTTTAATTAAAATAAATATACAAATTAGATATATATATATATAATATATATATTATAGTATATAGATTAATTAATATATATATATATATATATTAACTATATATACGTAGCCACTACCCCGCTTCAAAGCGGTAGTGAAAAGTATAGTATATGTATTTAGTTAAAATAATAAAATAATAAATATTATTAATATTATATACTATATATATATAAGTAAATTAATATATATATAATATTATATATATATAATATAATATATATATATCAAAACAAAATGAATTGAATATATAATAATAATAAAATATAATGGTATAATTCTTGTGAGAATTAAAAAAATTTCGATATTTTTTCATTCTTTATAGTATGTATGATTTAAAGGCCAATAAATTCGTAATATAATCGTATAGCTCACTCAAAGCTTTGGGACTTTGCAAAACTACGTAATTATCATAAAAACTATAATCACTATTCATTCTTTCTCTGATATACTATTGTTAAATTTAAATATGTCTCTGGGAACAAGAGAGAGAGAGAAAGACAGTGAGTAAATAACTCATAAAAGTAATTGTGATATTATTTATTTCTTCAGGCATTGCATTCTCATTAAATATATACTATAAATTATTTTTTTTATATATATTCTAGGAAAAGTTAATTTTTGATATACTTGTAGGCTTTACGTTACGCCCCTATCTTAGCAATTCGTTAAGCCAGAGTGTAAGATTCAATTTCAAAACCTTTAAATTAAACCATTCTTTTTTATATTTCTGTGAAAATAATTGTTTTTTCAAACATTCTTGCCAGTTAGTGAAATGTGCATAGCGACCAAAATGCATTTGTGTAATAGTGAAACATTTATCATTTGCATTCCTTAAAGTTTTAGCAGTTACAGGAATACCAGGAAAGTAGGTATTTAAGTTTTGCAGTAACCTGCTTATTGTACTTTCAGGTACTTTAGGCTCCCTTATGGACCAATTAGTTATTGCTTTTAATAGCTTTTCTTCCACAGTCATAAATTCACTTACATTGATGCATTATTATTATTATGTATTATTATATTATTCATTAATTATTCATTATTTAAAATAATATTATTAAAAACTTAAAAATAATTATTTTTAATTATTAATTATTATTATTATTGATTATTATATATTATTATTATTATTATTATTATTATTATTATTATTATTATTATTATTATTATTATTATTATTATTATTATTATTATTATTATTATTATTATTATTACGTGGATTTACCTGAAGCTTCCCATATGAGGAATACACCTTCCCCCATTTAGACAAATATTTCCTCCACAGATTTCTTCGTCTGTCTCTTTGATGACGGGACGAGGCAAGTAGGGATCCTCAACTGGGACAACAGTCTTGGGAGGATGACATCCACAACCAGAGGCCAGAAATAGATCTGGCCCAACGGTGGATGAGCTGTTGGCATCGACCAAGGCATACCCATCACTTATTTCTGTCTTTACCCAACAGCCGGAAGCGCAATCGACGATTTCTTCACATTTTTCTGAACCAATACTTGTTATCTGAAGCCCCAAATGATCTTCAATCTATATATATATATATATATATATATAATATATATATCATTATATCATATATATATATATATATATATATATATATATATATATATATATATATATAATATTTAAAGTGAAAATCGATATTAAAAATGATAAATATTATATATATACTATTTATATATATAATATATATATATTATATAATATAGATATTATATATATATATATATATATATATATATATTATATATATAGTATATATATATATAATTAATATATATATATATGTATATATATATATATATATACTATATATATTATATATATATATATATATATATATATATAATATATATATATAATCATTTAAATACATTAAATAGATATTAAAATGTAAATGCGTAATAAAATTTCATCCATTAAGAAGCTAGCACAATTACTGGCATTCAAATTGATAAATGTAATGTGTGTTTCCTCTCCTTGGAAGTAACTTTCTTTATTTAGATTGCGAGATGAGTTAGCGATACTGAATAGATAGTGGCGTGTAATTTATATATTATTATAATCTATAATTTTTTAATTATTTATGCGTATAAAATCTATCTAATTAAATTGTATAATATATTCACTCATGGATTTTTATAATTTTATAATATATTTATATTTTATGATTTTAGTAAAGTATGAGCCTTAAATTAGTTAGTTAGGTATTATGATTATTTATTTAATTATTTGTATTATTATATTATTATTAATTATTATCCGTTTATTCACTTATTGTATATGTTAATATATTCGAAACAAGTGAAAATATTATTGGCTATATATATCAATGCTTATGTTATATTACTAAATCCATTGCGTTATATATTATACCATACATGTGATAGGATAATAATGTTACGGTCGTTAATATTAATATTTTCTGTAAATAATTACACTAATAGAATTATCTATGCTATATCAGCTACAATAATTACTTTGTTATCTACCTTACTAATATTATATATTTACCATGAACTCAAAACATTTAATGAAAATATCATAACCAACATAAATTATAACATAATATATATACATATACAAAATTTTTATAAAGTTTAAAGTATATATAGAACAGCTACAAATAACTTGTATATTAACTACCTATACGCCTTTTCATATCATCCTAAATACATTAAACAAACATGTCTTGGCTTTGATGAATCTCTTAGCTTTCTCCAATATTCTGACCCCTCACATACTGAGCAAGAAATAGATTTTGCCTTCAATATCTTTACAATCTCTACAACACTTGGATACTCCTGTCAAACTATTAAAAAAAATATTTAACAAAATGCAAAATCTTGAATTTATGGAGTGTGCCTCCCTCACTCCCCACCCCCCCCCCTTAGATGCAGATTGTAATTTTGATATATTGATGAAATATCTTGAGTATCTTTGGTGTATTACTCATATTTCTTATTTCTGAGAACAAATGTTAAGTTAGAATTCACCATAAAATATTTGTGTGATTATTCAACTGTTTTTTTTTTCTTTCCATGAATTTTTAGCTAGACTATTTGTTCGTAATAATTCTTCTTATTCCGAAAGACGGAGTTGAAGTAGGAGTGGGGTAGTGGTGATGTATGTTCACAAAAATCTATTGTAAGACTTGTGAATGTTCATATTTTGAAGAGACCCTCAAAATTTTGAATCTTAGAGTCGACCAACACAAGAAAGACTTCGAAAAACAGAATACTATTAAAATAACGTCAAAAATATTTTTACAAAATATATACATACGAAAAAGATATACTAATAGACGCTGTTTTTAAAAACATTTTTACAAACCACATAACAGACTGGAACAATACAACTTTTGTTTTTAATTTAATGATTCAAATTCTTAATCGTTTTATAAAGATAATCATTCTTCTTTAGAAC
>JABUQX010082829.1:17500-27078 GCA_015478945.1 Trachelipus rathkii | reverse complement strand
TATATATATTATGTATATATATATTATCATATATTTAATTTAGAATAATAATAAAGTATATATATATTATATATATATATACTATATATATAATATAAAGTAATTATATATAGTATATAATATAATAATATACTATTATATATTTTATATATATATATATTATATATATATAATCAAATATATATATTTAATATTATAATATATTATATATATTATATATATATTATATATATATATATATATATATGTATATTATTATATAATATATATATAATAATAATATATATATATAATATGATATAATTATATATAATATATAATATATATATATATAATAATGGAGAGGCACTAAATGGAGAGAATGCCCTAAAAAGAATGCTCATCGCTGATTCGCCTGGATATCTGTGTACAACGCATTGATTGAGCTAGCTCCACCCCCCAGATATCTGGGGAACCACGGGGAGCCCCAAACAACGGAGATGATATATAAAATATGTGTTATTTCTTATATGATATATAATATATATATATATATATATATTATTATTATATATTACGTATATTATACTATATATATATATATATATATATAGGTTAATATATATGATATATATATATATATATATATATATATATATATATATAAGTGAGGACCGGATGCAAAATTTGGACTGTTTGCGGCAATGCGGAATCTTAAAGAGATGAGGATGCGGTCCATGCGGATCTTAAAGTAGAATCGAGGAATGCGGACTGCGGAATGTTTACTCTTTGAAGTTTGAATTAAAAATTATTACTATATATATATATGCTCCTTCTCCCTTCAGGTTTTTTTTCCCCCCCCCCTTGTTCTTACCTTGTGGATTTACACCAGATCGTATGACAGGATCCTGAGATCTACAATGAAACGTCAGAAAGCTAGTGCTCCCGCGGATGGCATCCTCCCCGTGTTTTGAGGGAGTGTGCTTCTATTTCTAAAATATCTTGAAACTCCTTTTCTTAACACTCATTCCATGTGGGTCATTCTGGAGTCTCATTCCCTTCTTTAGATCAATCGTATGCGCTTTCGTCGTCGAGTATCAATTGGTGACCATACTTTCCTTATCTAACTGATTTATGGTCTTCTGCCCTAGGGACCATGGGGAGGAGACTTGCTTGTTGGCGATTGACATATCCAAAGGCTTTTTGACCGGTTTGTGGCACGCGTCACTGCTCTCTAATTTCCCTTCCTTTGGGTTTCCCTCCTTCTCTTTGCTTACTCTTGTCTAGTTTCTCCCCGTCCACTCCACATCAGCACTCGCTGATGGAGCGACCTCTTTCCTCCCTTTCCTTTTAATTGCTGGTGTTCCGCAGGTTCAGTTCTATCTCCAACTTATATTCCTACTTTTCATCAACGATCTCCTCAGCTGTACTTCCATTCTGTTCACTCTTATGCCGACGACTCAAACTCTCCACTCTTTTCTACTCTCTTAAATCTGCTCCCTCTTTTTGCTTCTAGAGTTGCCTCTCGTTCTGGTCAGAACTTTCCGATTCTATTCTGTCGAATCTGGATGGGGATTTCCCGCGTGGGTCACTGCAACCTTTTGTAAAATTCAACTCTTAAAAAAACTCTAAACTTCTCTACATCTCCCTCTCAAAAACCACCTCCCAACTTTTTCCTATTTCCCTTCGACGGCCTCTAAGGTCTGCTCCTGTGAATAACATAAACATCTTGGCTAACATGAACAATAAGATAGTCTTGGGAAATCTTCATCATTTCAATGGTTGCTAGGTGGCTAAGAGAACACATAGGAAAACAAAAGAACGTTCACTGTTTTCAGTTAGCCACGGCAATTCTTTAAATAATCCAACTCTGCACAGCACTCCATTTATAAAAATAACTTATTCGCCCTTGTATGGAAGAGTACTGTTCTCAACATTTGGGTCGGGGGGGGCTCCGCTCACCTCCACATAAATGGATACAAAAAAGGAATCTGAGATCTAAGACTAAGAGGACTAAAAAACTGTCCCCTACTTTCTAACTTCTCTGACCCTCTATCTCTTGTGAAATGACCGTTGCGGCGCCCTATCTCTATAAACTTACTAAACATACAGTACTACACAACCATACAACAAAGGAAGAATGACTCGGACAGAGCAAACGACGGGCAGATTGGACCCAACACACCAGCAATCCGCATATCTACACACACCCCCAACAATTGCGAATCGCAACACAAAACACAACCCAACCTCGCAATACAACACGGCCCAACCCAACGGATTGCCCATTTCTCTAGCAATGAGTTCTCGGACAACAACCAACACACACCACACCAACCATAACACAAACAAAACACCACAATTAAGAAAAAAAAATACAAAACAAACCACCCTCGCTACAGTCTAACCCGGTCTCAATATAGATTACTCTCGAGGGAAGAGACCATTGGTTCGCGTACTGCTAAACACACAAAAAACCAAACACACACAACACAACACACAACAACCAACAAACAGACTAGACCACACAATATACTTCTTACCCTGCCACCATTCTGATATCTGTGGAAACTCCTATAAGAAGACCTTCTCCTTGTTCTCAACCAACTAATATTAAACATATACATAACTTTAAAGCCCACGGTCCTCTAACTTGCGACCTCCACCACCCCTGAGCAGCACTTCTGCCTCTCACCGGCCTGAGGCCACAACAACCTACGAGACGTGGCTTTTTCCATGTTTATTTTCCGCCCCACCTCCTTGAAAGGGCCTCGGCCCGGAAGTGAGTGGTTAACTGTAATATATTTATAATATATATATACTAATCTATATCATCACCTATGTATACACCCCACTCAAACTACAATCACACTACCTCAATGAACCACCAGTATGGCATCAAAATTGCAAACCATCACTATAATAACTAACCACACAACACTAACCATAATACCTCATAACAGACCAACAAAACACATCATACCCTACCACACACACTCACCACCTACCTACCTCACAACACAAACAACTACTAATACCACTAAACCACACTATACTACACCAATAACCTATATATAAATATAAATATATATATATACCACCCACAACAACAATATAAAAATAAATAAAACCTACAACCCTAAATTTTCATACAATATATAACCTAAATATATATATTAGTGCCAAGAATGAAACATAAAACATGACATCGAATATTCAATAAAATATATATACAAATCATATAATAAACATAATAAATAATTATATATAAAAATATAAAATATACATATATAACAAGTAATAAATTTTTAATTAATTTTATTTTTATTTAATGTTAATATGTGTTTGCAAATTATGATAAATAATATAAATATAATAAAAAACCTAAAAATATACATAAGCACCGCAACACCAGTAACATCTTTGAAAAACCAAATATCATAAACCAAACTGATCATACAACTTACATATATTGTAAATACATATACAAAAAATATATAAAAGCATTATATGTAATCATTTTATTAATATCAATTACTCTATGAAAAGGTAAATAAATAAAAAAAAAGCTAAAAAACATAAAAATATAAATAAAAAAATAAAAAAATAACAAAAAAAATAATAACAAAATAAATACAAAAAACAACAAAAAATATAAAAATCATAAAAAACATAATATAAGTATAACTACCTCTAATAATATAATATAATCATCAGAAAGAATAAATTTTAGCAACTAATAACATATATATATATATAAAATTTATAGAATATATATATATATATATATATATATAGTAATATATATAGTAATCCTTGAAATCAAAATTCCAAATTAAAATATAGCCATAAATTGCTAATGATAACCAGAGTGAGTAACGATATTCATTTCAAGGTTTAATCAAAATCAAATGTAGAAAACATCCTCAACATCCTCATTTTTCAAAAAAGAGGATGCGGATGCTGGATGGATAGCCGTTAACTAAGGATGCGGGGGATGCGGCATGCGGATGCAATACACAGTTTTAGGGGTAGATGGAAAATGTTCCGCATACATGCGGATGCGGTTGCAGTTACGGAGCTAATCACATGGGAAGATGTCATTAGTCTATCATAATATACTACTAAATTATATTATTAATATAATATATTATAATATATATAACTTATATATATATATATATATTTAATTATATAATATATATATATATATATATAATATATAATATATATTAATTATAATATATATATATATATAATATTAATATATATATTATAATATATATATATATAATATATATATTATTTAATATATATATATATATTTTTAATAATATATAACTATATTAAATATATATACGATAAAATCAATTTTTATATATATATTATATGAGTCGTTTTACTCTGATCATTTAGTTATAACGATTAACAATAGAATAAGATTATCAATTAATCTTCTACTTTCTTTTTGACGAATCTAGTTTTGTTTCTGAGAAAATTGACTTGTCTACTAGGAGTCGGCAGGCACTATACAGAGATTGTCCTGAGGGCAGTATTCACTAGCGAAAAAATTATCTCGTTACGGTGGGACACAAAGAATCCTAATTTATACATATTTGTGGCAAAATTATCACACTTACAATGCAGATACAATGACAAAATTTTTTACTAATAAGTAAATACAGTTGCTCATCAAATGGAATATATATCGTGAGTTAGAAATTATTATAACTTAGTCCTAAGTACGGTATATTATATATATACTTATATATATACTTAACAATGAGAGTCTTCGATAATATAATATCGTAATAATAATCATATATTATGAATATATATATTAATTTAATTATTATAATATATTAATATTTAATATATATATAATATTATAATATATATATATATATTATAATATTTATATATAATCAGATGACATAACTCAGTAACTTTTACTACTACTCGGGTTCCTCTCTCTCTCTCTCTCTCTCTTTCTCTCTCTCTTCTCTCTACTCTCTATAATATAATATATATATATATAATAATATAATATATATATATAACTATATATATATATTAATTAGTATATATATATATATATATTATATACTATATATATTAATATATTATATATGTAACGACTTATTTAATATTTTTGAGTATAGGGTTCATCGATAGACAAGATAGTGACGTTGTCACTATCTCTGCTACTTATACCCTCAAAAGCCGCCATCATTAGATATATTAATATATTATATATATATAATATAATATATATATATTATATATATATATATATATATATATATATTATAAATTATAAATATAAAAATATTTATAATTTAATTATATTATATATATATTATTAATTATATATTAATATATATATATTATATAATATATTTAATATATATATATATATATATATATATATATATATTAATATTAATAATATTGGCCAAAAACTTACTCAAATAGGCACCCGCATGATATCTACGAAAACTACTGAAATTAGGTACAAGAAAATATAATCCATATTTATTGGCATAATAATAGAGTATTGAAAATTTGTATATGGAAAATGGCATTTTTATTCTATTATAGTATGGGTTAGAGCCAACAGGTAGAGACTAGATATGGAGATATGATATATTTTAGTTAAGTTAGTTAAAAGTTAGTTATAAATATAAAAGTAGAAATAAAAAGATAAGTTCCTCATTTTATCCAATACAATATTTCATTAACGCTGATTCCAAATATTGTTATTAGTTTCTTATATAGTATTTATACCTATTACGTATTATAGGTTTATTTGCGATATGATATCAAAATATAAAATGATTATATTATTTCATAATTTATATCCATGCAAATTTCAGACGCTGTTTCTACAAATCTAATATATGTATATATAGCTGTTTCTTTAATGTACCTATCCGAATAGCTCTATTGACTTAATTACAAATAAGAGAGATCGTAGGCGTGGGTCTTTTTCTTGTGGTCAAGTATGTTATAGGTCAATATAAGTCTAAATAAGATGATAATAACTAAGAGATAGCCGAAAGGGCATCGAATATAAACAATTTTTATTATAAGGCTAAATTCACAACTACAATCACCGCTCTTCGTAATTTATGAGCACGAAGAGTCTACCTTTATATAATAAAGGATTGAAAGATAGCATATTATTTTAATAATGTCGACCTTTCTTTAACACACTTTTTTGCTTTTATAATTTTATACATAATCCTTTTAATTATTAATACTTTAATTGTTAATATCGGATAGAATATTTTAGTGTTTAAACAGTTATAGTGACCTACATAAATAAAAATTAAATACTCCTAGAGTAAATTTTAATATATTATGTAACATATTTAATTTATATCTCGAGAGTAAAGAGATATCGATATCGTTGTCATAAATGAATTCGTGGCTGAAAGCACTCTTGTGTTTGTACAGAGAGCTCACGAGTCATATTAAAGGAGTCGCCTAAAAAGAGATAAGTTTACCTACTTTGACAGTGTTATTTTATTTCACATGAAAACTTGTTCAAAAGTTCGTTAAGTAAATTTATTTATTATTTTTTTAATATTATTTATCCATTTATTAGATAAGCTATATATATATATATAGTGATGAGTATAAAATAAAATAATTCCACATAAAAAAAACCGAGTGAGATAAGGTTTTCTAGTACCAAAGTTCATATAAAAATATAAAAAAAAAAAATAAAATAATAAAAAAAAAAAAAAAAAAGTCATATAAGTCTAATAGAAATAAATTTCCTCCCTAATAATACTTTCTCGAATAAGTATATTTAGTGATATTTTTATATTTATATTAGATTTAATCATAACATATAGCATAAAAATTAATAAAATATAAGAATAAATAAAAATAAAGAATAAAAATAAAATATAAAACACTTATAACATATAATTTTAGGTTCTTATATATGAATAATTCGTGTAACCAAAAACTCATCCAAAAACCCCCGAATCGTCTCGCACCCAATATACACTTTAACTATTTCTTATACCTGATTAGTATAGTGAGTTAATATCTGATTTCTGACCTTTACTACGAGTTATCACAAATACTACAGTCTGTCTCAAATTAATGGTGATAACCTAATGATTCTATGATACATTCTCTCTCGAAAGTAAATGTTTACAAAGAGACTAGCACTATCAAGTTAGATCTTGCGCTAGAGGAAATTAGATGAATTTAAAGGTGATAGAATCACTAATTGTTATATTACGATTAATAAATCTATTGTGAAACATATGCATCATCCATGTATACCACCTGTTTCGTTTGTTATTATATTTTTTATATAGAGATAGTTATGACAGGTTATGACATATCCATTCTCACTAAAGTAGAGGCCGAAAAGATAAAGAATCTAAATATTATTCTCTATAAAACATTTGAGGCTCAAAATATAAAACATTACGGCAAGGTTTCTATATAGAATTATTAAAGAAAGGAGAGTTATACTGACCTTGCTTGATATTAAATTAATATATCGAAAAATTTATATATACATATATATAATATATTAATATATTTTAATATATAATATAAATATATAATTAATATATATATATATATTAATAATATATATATATATATATATATATAATATTATATAATATATAATATTTTATATTTTATATATTATATTATATATATATATATATATATATATATATATTATAATATAATATATAGATATTATATATTATATATAATTAATAATATATATAATATATAATTATAGGCTGATATTTTTAAAAACATTTCTTTTAAATTTAGTATATAAGACAAATATTAATATAAATATTATTAAAATGATTAAGCAGAGGATATTTTTAATTTGAATTTACATTAATATATTCAAAATATCGTTCTTATATATTTCGGCATCTACTAAACCCTCTATCAGTAAAAGTTATATTAATGGATGACTAGTTTACGGCAAGGTATTTATTAGGACCTAAATTTTACGGCACTATATATATATATATATATATATAAGGATAGATATATCAACGAGCCCCCTAAAATGTAGGTTATAATTTAAACCCTTTTTAATGAGGTGACTCCGAGCTTCGATTGGGACGAGTAAGGATGAGGACGTAGATTACATTATACCCTCGGTAGAGGGATTGGTTCGGTATGGAGGAATCCTACGCTAGTGAACACACTCCATAAAGACCTAATAGAGTCTAGGGTAGGTTCCGAGTAACCATCCCGGAGGTAGGGGATTAGTCCCCCCTATATGATTCCACCTAGAGTGAGCCGAGATGGACCCTACGTAGGATATTATCTACTGTACATCGGGGCGGACTACCTATGTATGGTTTCGTTAGTGATTTATAATATACCTCCATAATAAAACTCAATAAATCAATAAAATGTGATAAGTATCTTTATTGGAGACATTATTTATATTCAACAAATCAAATATAAGCTTATTCGTTACTCTATAAAATCTCAAAACCATTTGGGACATTTTATGATTTTAGATATATATTATAGTATATATATATATAATATTATATAATTAATATATTATATATATATATATATTATATAATAATTTATATATATAATATTATATATATAATATATATATATTATATATATTAATATAGATATATATATTAATATAGTAATTAATATATATATATATTAATATATAGAATATATATATTATATATATAATAGATATATATATATAATTATAATTTTAATATATATATATATAGTATATATATCTAATATTCAAGAATCGATATATATCGCAATATAATTTATCGAATAACTGAATATAATCTAATAATAGTCAATAACGAAATTATTACAGCTATTGTACCATATATATTTATATATATATTATATATATATATTAATTTAATTAATATATATATATAATATAATATATTATATTTATAATATATATATATATATTAATATATATATATATATATATATATGATTACTAATATTAAATATAATATATATTAATTATTAATATATTAATATATTATATATATAATTATAATATAATATATAGATATATATATATATATTATATTATATAATTTATATATATGAATTTGTGAAATATTCTTTTTTACCAATATATCGCTGGGAGTTATTTAGGAAGAATTAATATATATTTATTAGATAACTTCCATAAATGCAAATATACGGGATATATTGAGCTCTAAATTATGTTATTAAATAGTTAATTAATAATTCGATAAATATATTTGAACTTTAATTATAATTGAAAACTGACAAAATGACAAAAAATGAGTTTATGAGTAAAAACAGTATAAATTACCCATATTTGTGTCAATACACATACAATAACATAGAATGATATAAGCTTTATAATAATAAAAAAAGTAAATTCAAGATAGATAAATATCTTGACTAACATTAATGAAATTTTCTTCCGAATTTTGTTAAAAAAGATATTAGTAGTAGGTAGAGTCACTTAATCTTGGGATGACTCTATTTATAATTTCTAGTCAAGGGAGTCCTGACTTGGAGATACACTGTCCCACCTCCTTGTAATAACAAGT